>WMED01000563.1:0-33609 GCA_019650415.1 Pipa parva
TTTTTATTTACGATTTACACAACGTGCCAACTTTTCTGATTTTGGGGTTTGTAGGTGCAAAACCCACAGCCTCGAAAGCAAATCATTCCCACCCACATGCCTCATCAAACTATGAAATAAATTAAAAAATTTCTACAGTAAAGAAATCATTATTTTACTATATTACTACTACTGAAGAAACCATTATATTAAAAAGATTTGGATATTAGAAATAAAGCTAAATTACCTTTATTTTTGGAACCCCTGACCTTTCTATAGTAGAAGTGGCCAAAACATCCACCATGGCAGACCCTCTTTAGCAGGACCTGAGCAAGACATGAACAAGACAAACAGCCATGAAAATGATCTAGAAGCATGAAGGCAAATGATATAGTAAGAATGAAGTCAGAAAAATAACACAACCAGGACAGACTGTGCAAAGCAAGGTTTCAGGGGTGGCAAGAATATATGGTCAAAAAAAGCATCAAGAGATCTGCGCTTTGGAACCAGTTTGAGAGATTGAGAGGTCTCTGATTCTTTTTGCCTAATTGATTAGGACCCTGGTTGAATTTCCACATTTTTCCAGCCCATAAGATTTTCACCTGAACAGATTTGTGAAAAGGAAACAGTGCTATGCAGGTCAAGTACAAGATTAAAAACATCCCATATCAAGGTAACACTTTAATTAACCCTCAAATGATTTATCTACAATAAGAACTTTTGTTTTAGAGATCTGAATAGGGAACAAGAGTTTCTTCAAAATGAAAAGAAACTTTTTAGAGCATGACACAGCTTTTACTGACAAAGTATACAATTTTTTGGATGGGCTCTTTAAATGGCTAACATGTTAAAATGGAAAATTATACAGAAGCACCCTACCTTTTGAAATGTTTATTTCTGTCTAATTTTTAAATGAAAAAAAAATCAAATCTTTGGTGATGAGGACATGTAGACAAAAACAGGCATGTCCATATAGGCAGATAGTAATCAATTAACTTGACATTTAGAAATGGTAGATTTCTTTTCCAGAGTTCATTGTAGGTAATATAGTGAATGGACCCATCACTGATAATGTGAACCTAAGACTATGCCTGCAACATTAAACCAAATGCCAGGAAAACAAATGTGCTATAGGTATGGAGCTGCAACTGCAGAAATAGATTGTAGTAAATACTAACTGTGTGTCCTGTTTACCTCTCCCACCTTTTAGAGAGTAGACAGACACCCCCATGTCTCTTTATTCCCCTTAAATAATTCCCTTAGCCTATACTCCTGACTCACCACAATATCAGGAAAAAGCAACTTTTGTGCTGCTATTCATCGGTTCTAGAGTTTGTCCTCTCTCCAGAGCACCAACTATTTCATGAAAAGAAGTGGTAGTGTGTTTTCTGTTACTCTTGGAATCGAGCTGTCTGTTGGTAATGTGATTGTTGGTGGACTCACCACAATATCAAACTATTTCTATTCATCATACCCATATAGCTCTCTGATTCCTGTAGCTCACCCTCTCTGTGTTACAGCCACCTGTCCTTAATCCCACCCATTTCTTCCCCTCAACTGCCAGTGCACAGTTCTACAAGTGTATAAAAATGCTTGGTATATGCATATTTATCAAGCAGCAAAACCAGAATATTTTTCCTTTTCACTGCACAAAATTCTTTACCTTTTCACCAATTTCACCATAGAATTCTTTGGGTGAAATTTACTAAGATCAAATAGTTTGTTTTTTTCATTTACTGCAATATCGATCATTTAGACAGGTGATATATTGTATATTGGCGATATTGAAAATGATTTTACCCAAGGATAAATTTCGCTAAGTTTGGGGAACTTTGATTCCCATTATTTTCTATAGAGGTACTTTGGCTAGTTTTCAACAGTAAAAAGGAATTTGATGTCTTTCAAGCAAAAAAAAAAAAAAATTGAAAAGGTTGAAATCATACTTTTTGACCTTAGTAAATTTCATCCTAAATCTCTTTCATAGGAGAATTTTTTAACATTTTCACAGTAAAATTATTTTGATGCCCCAAAATGTTTAAAAGGACAGTACAAACGTAATACATCACAAACGTGTGATTGGCATCCAATGGAGAAAAAATATGCGGTTTACATGAAACAATGACAATGTACCACATTCAGTATCCTGAGCTGAGACTACCTAAGTTAATACCTCAAAATATAGCAATATCTAAGCCCTCAGATAAAGAAAAGAAGAAAATCATAAAATAAAAAAAGTTATTTTGAAGTGTCACACAACCAATTCACTTCCTATTACTTGTTTTTCTTGTTAATTCTTGATTGTTCTTTTACTTTCAGCAGCACCCAGTACATGTTTAGTCTCAGCACTTTCAAGTTATATATCAGCAGGACTAGTGACAGTGCCTATGGCAGCTACTCTGTCCATTTATGATGTCAGACAAGAGACGTCTAAGCCCTCTGAAATGTGCTGCAATTTCATATAAGCTGCTTAACAATTGGGTCTAAATCTCTTAGTTTAGGTGACTTCATCAGGTTTACTCTCATTAGTCTAGGTAGCTAATGTCTTTTAAGTGATTGAGGTTGGCTGAAAAAGAATCAAGCAACAGTTGGAGGTAGCTTCTGTGGAGACTGTTCATGGAGCTAAATACAATACCTAACATAACATAAGTGCATTTAGATGTCTGTAGTGGCTGCAGTTTGAAGACATCAAATGTGACCAACCCAGAAGAGATAGACTACTAGCCCCTCCCCCATTATCTGTAACCTGCTGCAGTTAAGCACAGGTTAAAAGTGACAGCAAAAGATATGGTATAAATTTTCATCAGAGCATGTTAAAATGTAGTTGCATTACTTTAGCATTGCATGATGAGTTTATTACGTCCTACAATTTTACAGCAGTGATTAATCTTAAATGGCTTTACCAACATCTACATAAAAAACTACTGCTACTAAAGCAGTCTGTAACTTAGAAGCATGATCAAAGTCAGATAAAAGGTCCACCCGTGGTTTATTGGCAAGGGAGAGTCTCAAGTGAATCTAAAGTGACTGCTTTACTAACAGAGCGAATCTCCCTTGAGTAAGGTTTTTTAATAGGAGCACACATCAAAATCAACATTAGGCTGCAGAATGAATACAGAAATGTATAATCACTTTGGATAAAAGCAAACAAAACATATTTGAACTGTATTAAATGGATCAAAGAATTTTGATAATTTGAATTTGTAAGACAAGTCTATTGAGGAAATTTATCATAGATACCATACACTTAAATCTGTTTATGCTTTACTGCTATAAACTGATTGATTAAAATGAATGGCTTAAACAGGGTTTAAAATATATTTCCCTTTTTCAGATAGAAATGATTGTCAGCAAGGTTTTAAACTGTTTAAACGTAAGTGATATTTTCATGGCGTATTTCTTAAATGAATGCAGATTCACCTTTGCTTAATTGACCTGCAGAATATCTAATCTCACAGCAGAGCTTGGTTAATATCTGGCAGTCTAAAGCCTGCAAAAAACTCTTCTTATGTTGAAAAGATATCAATATCAACATTAATGGAAAAGGAGCTCTATTGAAAATAATGTAAAGTGTAGTGGTATTAGCATATCAATATTGATCTTTTTCGATATCAATAAATCTTATTCAGCGCTACATAATTTCGGTAAATTAAAAATGTGGCAAAAGGCAACAAAACAGAATGAATTTCTGTGAATTGGTCGAAATGACTTTTTAAAAATATCACCCTTAGGTGTATTTACTAAAGTCTTAAACGGGGTATTTACTAAGATCATTCGAACCATAATTTCCCTGAATTTATGTAGTGCTGAATAAAATTTCTTGATATTGAAAAAGATTGAATGTGTTAATACCACCACAGTTTCCAATGGAATATTTTTGGCCAAATGAAATGCATGTTGATATTGATATACCAGGAGAAAACTTTTGGTATTTTTAAAAATATCCTCATAGTATAATGCACACAATCCATTAGGGGCTTATTCATGAAAGTGAGAACTCTACTGTCAAAGTATATTGGTGTCACTTTAGGTCACAATGCTAAGCAGTTTATTCCCTAGCACTGCAAAGTCAACCGGACAGTAGAAGGCCTGCCATCAGCGTCCTATTTCACTTTGATCTGGTGTAGTAAAACTGTTGAATGCGCCACAGCATACCTTGCCAAATTTGCTATTATAAAGCTCTATTTACCTACTGTCAAGCTATAAATCGATTAAGAAATTCCTGACTCAGCAGAGCTCAATATCCCTCTGCAACTTCACTGTTTCAGTGATTGTTTCCTGCTATGGGCAGTATAGAATTATTGACACGCCCCCTCCTCTAACTGACTTTTCCTGACAAGTACAGGATGTTATCTGCAGGACAGGTCTTATCTGTGCATTCTCAGGGCTATAAACAGGTATTTCATATAGGAGAGGGGAAGGAGGAACTCTGTCTCTCTCTATAGTTTGTCACTCGGGGGGCAGGGCTAATCGGCACTGATAAGAAAGAGTCTTTACACAGAATGAGAAAGGGTGCAGGGCTGTTTGATTAAAAGGTGAGAACTCTTGATCCCAAAATCATTTTTATATTTTAATATTTAAATTTAGGTATTACATGTATTTAGGTAATATATGTATAGTTTTGTCCATAACTTTACTTACACTTTAATGACCTGATTCCTTTTAGGCAGTTTGTGGAGAAGAAGAATGTCTCCTGCCAGGTTTGTGACAGATTTTCCAAGTTATGACATTTTTTTGTGCATTTTTTCTGCTCCACTCTTTCCCTCTCATGCCTCTTTTCCATCAAACCTAATCCCAATACTCACCCTCCCAACTTCCACCCTTTCCTTTTCCTGCTCTCTCTTTAATGCACGCTCGATAATTAACAAATTGACTTTAATTCACAATCTGTTTCTCTCCAGCTCTCGTTACCTATTAGCACTAACATAAACCTGGCTCTCCCCTCATGATGATGTTACTGAGGCTTTGTTAACCCGTGGAGTCCTCTCTTTCTCCCACACTCCATGCTCTGTGGGTCGTGGTAATGTAGTTGGACTCCTAATTGCCTCCAGCTGTCACTACAAATGTATTGATATCCCTGACTGCTTTGTTTATACTTTCTTTGAGGTACATGCTATCCATATTTCTATCCCCTACCTTTACACGTTGTTGTCATATACAGGCCACCCTCTGCTTCCTCACCTACCACCTTTATCGGAGACTTTGAATCCTGGTTAGCCGTTTTTCTCTCTAATGATAGTGCTGCTCTTATTATGGGGAATTTTAACTAACCCCTCTCTATCTTGGCTTTCCCATTTTCTCCATTTAGCTTTATCTTTTGACCTTCAGCAGTGGACTAACTCTAGCATCCATAAGTATGGTCACTTTCTAGATTAGGTCTTTACAAAAAATGCTTCTCTTTCTGCTCTTAATATCAGTCCACTTCCTCCCTCAGATCAGCATCTTCTCAACTTTTCTATCTCATACTCTCCTATTCCACTTTCTCCACCCCCTAAAACTTTTCTTTGGAATACACATGCCATTCATCAGCAGGCCTTTGTTACCTCTCTGTTCTCCAGCCTTTCTACATCCATGCCATTCTCTGATCCTGATGCGCTTGCTACTTCCTATAACACCATTTTATCTGCTACTATTGATTCATTTGCCCCCCTGCCACCTAAACCAATTTTTTACTAATAACCCTCACCTCTGATTGAATGCAAAAACCCAATTTATTAGATCCTGCATGTGTAATGCAGAGCATCTGCCATTCCCAGGCAGACTTTCTACATTATAGGTTTTTGCTCTCATGCCTTAACGCCTCTCTCCCTAGCCAAGCAAAAAATGTTACACAACTCTCATAAACGAAAATAAATAAATTCTCATCAATTTTCCATTTTGAACACCTTTCTATGTACATCACCCTCTGACATGCAAACCCCCCTTCATTCCCCACAAGATTTTGCTGACTTCTTTAGAAACAAAATTGATAACATCCACAATTAGATTATCCCATCTGACACCACAGTGATAATTCTACCTACAATCTCCAACTACGTTTCTGAATTATTTTTCTCCTGCTGCCCAGTCTGAAGTTTCTCAACTTCTCTCTTCCTGTTAGGAATGCTACTCACCTGCTCACTTCCTCCAAGATCCAGCATTGGTGTCAGTCGCGGTCACCATCTTGTGCTTCTACTAGTTGCCGGTGGCATGTTTCTGATTCGCTTTTACCACCTTAACCATGTGGTAATGCACGCAGTTGCGGTCGCTGTATTGTGTCGTGGACGCGCTCCTGCCTAGGCATATATTTAAGGCCGCCTGATGCTTACTCTTGCACCAATTACTGTATAGGACTTTCTGAATGTTGCAGGGTGTGTTCTGTCTTGCTTCTGATCTCCTGTGTATGACCTCTGCCTGTACCTTGACCTTGCTAGAATGCTGCTTGCCCAAGACCTTGTATTCTGTTTATCCTCTTCTGCTGTCTGCTGTCTGCTGCCAGCCCTGATACTCGCCTGAATATTGACCACACTATTTGTCTCCAGTCTTCTACCATTCTATCTGTGAACAGCAAGCCCAGGGGTCTCAACCTGGACATAGCACCACTGCAAAGACGGCTCTGGGTGAATACCAGGTGTGTCTTAGACCCTGCACTTGCTAGAGTCAAGTTCACTGTGGACACTGTTTACTTGCTGTCATATTCTACTCCTCCCACCTGTCTTAGTCAACTCCTGACACTTCCTCCCATGTCACTACTTGTTTGCTTGATCCCATGCCTCCTTCTTTACTTAAGTGTTGTGATTCTGTAATTGTGCTGTTCCTAATGGACCTATTCAACTTGACCCTGTCCTCTGGAACTTTTCCTTCTTCATTTAAACAGGCCTGTACTAAATTAATCCTTAAAAAAGCTACACTGGACTCTTCATGCCTCTCTAACTACCATCCTATTTCTCTCTTGCCTTTAGCTTCTAAACTTCTGGAAAGTCTTGTCTGCTCACATCTTGCTATATGCAAGTCCACCATCTCCTGGACCCTATGCAGTCTAGTTTTTGGCAGAGGCACTCTACAGAGTCTACTCTGTGTAAACTTGCAAATGATCTCCAGGTTGCCAAAGCCAATGGTCACTTTTCAATTCTAATTCTCCTAGATCTATCTTCTGCATTTGATACTGTTGATCACTTGCTTCTTATTCAAATTCTCCATGCGCTTGGTGTTCGTAGTCAAGCTGCATCTTGGCTGGCTTCCTATGTTTCTGATCAGTCCTTTTTTGTCTTCCATGGTAATAACACCTCTTCTCCTGTCCCACTCAGGGTGGGGGTGTCTCAAGGCTTGGTCCTCGGCCTCCTCCTTTTCTCCCTGTACACTCTTTCTTTGGGTGATGTCATGAAATCATTTCATTTTCAATATCACTTGTATGTAGATGATACTCAAATTTACTTATCCGCTCCTGTGCTAATACCCAAAATACAGACTCAAAACTCTAGCTGTCTCATGGCAATATCTTGGATGGCTCAGTGCCAATTCAAATTAAATCTCACTAAGGGTGAAATTGAATAAACTTGAAAAGATCCCTCATCTTGTAAAGACTCGTCTTTTTGAGTTTATCCCGCAAGATTATCCCTCTTGATGATCTCGCTAGTTTATCTGTTGAGTTTTTTATATAGGATTTTTCTATGAAAAGGTACTTTTCATAATACTAATGTAAAGTATGGCTACTTTTCCAGTGAAAAATCCAATCGAAAATCTCAATCAAAAAGTTTCTGCTGATAAATAACGATCGAACAAATAGATCAATATTTACCACAAAAAACATCCGAGATCTCATGGGAATAAACTCGAAAAGACGAAATTGGGAGTTTATTAAATTTCGCCCTAAAACAGAATTGATTATTTTTCTCCCCATTCCTGGATCTACTCCTACTTTCTCCATTTTAGTTGATGGTGCGATCATCAACCCTGTGAACTCTGTACATTGTCTTGGAGTAACTTTTGACTCTGCTCTATCCTTCTCTAAGCACATCTCTACCACTGCAAAAACCTGTCGATTTTTCCTTTGCAACATTGTCAAAATTCAACCCTTTATCTCTCAGGCCACCGCTATCACCCTCTTGCATGCTCTCATCCTATCCCTCTAAGACTACTGCAATGTTCTCCTATCTATCCTTCCAGCTTCCCAAATTTCTCCAGTCTATTCAAAATTCTTCTGCCAGAATTCTCTTCTTCTCTCTACCTGAAGGGACAGTCTTACTCCCAGTCTCTCTCTGTTCCTCCTTGGCTCCCTGTAATAAAAATAATAATTTACAGCATTTTCCTTTAGACATTTAAGGCACTTCATTCTGTTTCCCCTCCCTACATTTCATCACTCATATGTCCGTACATTCCTCAACATCAACTGCGCTCCTATCAAAGCAATCAGATTTGCATTCCACACACCAATATGGCACATATGTCACTGATAAAGGAAATTCCAGATGTAATTGAAGAAAAACAATCAAATGGAAATCATTATTATTGTTGTTAATGTTATTTCATTAGAATGGTGTTAATAGAATAAAATGTAATTATTAAAAAAATGTTTTGGATTTACTTGTCCTTTAAAAAAATGAAAAAAATTTCTAGGCTTCTCACTTATTTTGCAAAACTATGCATGGATAAATTCTGGGGCAAATGATTTGCTTCAAAGTGCTTTCTAAAATTTTACAAATTGCTTTGAAATGGTATAACCATTAATGTTTTTTTTGTACTATTTCCAAGCTTTCCTGGGCTTTTGAAAGCTGTTTCAAACTGTTTTCAAATAGTTATAAATGGATCAAAATTGTATTTCAAATTTTAGATTAAAGTAAATTTGACTGGGATGTTATTCTCTACTGAGGTAGCTGTGAACTGTATGCTAAGTGTTGTATATTTTTTTTTGTACACATTGTTGTAAAAGCCTTATTCCTAATGTATTATGTATCCTGAGGCTAAATACAGGAGTCTTTTCCTTATCTCTTTTATAAATGATGGAAATAAGTGACTATTTATTGAGCTAGAAAGGGTGTACAATGTAAAGTTACATGTGAAGTTCCTCAAGTTATATGAAAAATAAATAAAATGCTTTTATCATATCAATAACTGTATACCTCAATAGAATAATATCGATATATTAAAGGGGGAAAAAAGTGCACTAGAAATGGAATATTACAGATTTGGAAAATCCTAGAAGATTTAGATCAGGTTTGGACTACAACTCCCAACATCCTCTAACAAAGCTTTAAATGCTGAAAATTCCTTCATCAATACCCGTTGAGTGGCAATGATTAAATAAGGTATTAGGGTTAAAGGCTGCAAATGTGAAACATCTACAAAAAAAGGCTAAGAAAGGGGATATTTAAACTTGCAATATAAAACACAACTCTGCATCCTGTGACATGTTAAATCCTACAGTCACTGCAGGGTGTCATTTATCCAGTCCAGTGTCATTTATAAAACAGGAGGGAAGAAACTTTCCTAATCATCTGCAGTTGTTTTGTTGCAGAACTTCAAGTGGATCATTTCTCCGCTGTAGTCCAGCCCCAATTTGCTGATAAGCTTTAAGGATCGTCTGAATTCAGTCACCTACAAGTGTACTTCAGCACCTTGGACAGCAATATGACTACGGAATGAATTAGGACCCAGCGGCTTGCTCCCTGCTCGTGACCTGAACTGAAACCACTCCCATGTTTGTGGGAGAGAATGTGCCAGGATACAGACCTGCAGTGAGTGTACCTGTCTGCCTCTCCTAAGCAATAGAGTGAGTCATAGGAGGGTTTAGGCATATACTGTAGGGGGTGGGGGGGAATCAGAGAGGAAAGACTGCTAAGAAAGCAGATGGGAGGAGGAGAAGACGGAGGCAGGGCAGTGATCAGTAACCAATCGGAGCAGCCCCACTGAGCTGCAGCAGCACAGCAGACAAGCTGAGGGGGCACAGTGCTGGAGTCGCTTGCCTCTCTGAGGACATGAGAGCAGCTGTGCTGGGAGCAGTCAAAAAAAAAAAACTACTTCTTTTATTCCTCAGAAAATAAGTTCGTTGGCAGCAGTTAGGGCAAGTCAGCCAAGGTAAGGTTCAATGAAACAGCACTTCATTATGTACAGCATAGATTGTACAGAGCAGCACTGGCACACTTTGTGCATGGTCATTTAGATTTGGCAAAATGTGAACATGTATTGGAATGAACTGCATTTGGTAGATGGCATGATCCCAAGTGTGCAGAGCAAGTGCCTTTAGTTTAGTGTGTGTGGTAAAGTGGTGAAAGCATGAATGCTCCCTATGGTTTCTGAATGTGCTGTATAAGTCTAGATTTACATTGTCTATGAATACTGTGTGCACATACAGATAGGTGCCAAGCAGATTAGAGATCCAAAAACAGGCAGGCTTGCTTTATTAGGCATTCAGTCTATGGATCAGGCAGATACAGCAAGTATTGTACCATAAAGCTTGACATCTATTTTATAGGAGCATGTGGCGTTGTGAAATGAGGAATTGTGAAAGAATCAGTTGCACATATATCCTGGTGATGGGCAAAGTTTACCTGCAGACACATCACCTTATTCACTGATTAAATATGTATATTAAGCACAGGACAGTAAGAGGTTTTGTCCATTACTCTATAATCCAAAAAAAGAAGCATGATTGTAATTTATATCGCCTTTATTTAAAGCATAGTGATGGGTTCCTTCCCTTATAAACATGAAACTTCAAGTCTGAGTAACAAGAATTAAAAAATGATACTCATATTTAAAGATGGGTTCTTATTCAGGCTGTGTATGGCATTTAGCATATGATATTTAAGGTTCTCAGATGCACGTTTACTCAAGATTTTGAATTTCTTTCATTTGTTATGCAGGAAAGCATTTTGGTCTGTTAGGGTATTTTATGCAGTGGAGAATGTATCTAATAAATAGTTCAGCTGAATGTATTTTTTACTTAGAAAGAAGTTATTTTAGTTCCATTTTTAGGCAACAAAAGATACAAAAGAAAGCAAAATGGTACATTTAAAAATAATGTTTACTCATAGATGCAAGGTAACTATTTTGGTGGTCAGATGAAATTACTGTCTAGCATAGCTGACTCTAACTACTACCTTTATAGATACATATGTGTCCTACGGGGGGAAGGAAAAATAATATGTAATATTGTGTAGAATATATAAGCATATCATATTTTACAGAAGTGTAAGGTCTATATTTCATGTGTTATTTTAAAAATTAATAAATTAATAAAAGTCCAGTCTATTGTGTTCTGCAATCATTTTATTGAAACAATGAACAGAAATGCAAAACAACTTGATAAAACTAGAAAATGGCTGATTTGCAAATAAATACATACAATAATTATGGTCTTCTAATACATCATTTCACGTCAGCCATCATTCATTTTTTTGTGATTTCAGCTGCTGCACATATATTGCACAACAAATATGCATATGGAGATTTGGTTTCTGCTAGCACTCATATATTATGGGATGTAGAAAAAACTTATATTACATGCATGAAGAGAATACAAATGTGCTTAATGTGCTGATTGTAAGAGGTAATCAACACCTCATTATAGCTTTTATCCTTCATGGGCAACATCTGAAAGGGTGATAAGACACATGCAAGTTATGGAAGATACCCAAGAGGATATTTCTTTGAATAGGTTAGATGGTGATATTCAGCACTTGAAAGTGGTCTCCTTCAATGGAATGTGATCACTTAGAAGAAATTGGCTGTTGGGAAGAAGCCATCAGCAATGATTTATATTAGGGGGATCTAGGATAAATTGCCACTTTTTATACTGTTTCTTTGGGAAAAGCTATTAGCTGCAGTCAAATTTACCTTCTGTATATCTCATCCAATATATTTCCTCACAGACAATTCTAAAGCACAGTGGTTGTGTTATTAGAAACCTATCGCTTTCTCCAGTACTCTCCAGTAGAGATCAAATATTACCTCTTGTCAGAGGAAGTACACATTACTGTCAGGAGAACGTGTTAATTATATCTCACTGGTAATAATTTAGGGATCAATAGTCCTAGGAAGTCATTAAACTTATTCCACATCTAGAGCGCATGTCAAGAAAGAGGGAGGGAGAGAGATAAAGAGACAAACTAAAGCTAAGAGAGGAAGTGGAATCTGTTCAAATGTATAATTTTCTATGTGACCCAGTCCCTTTAAGTTTTATACAAATACCGTGGTATGTGGGGAAGCTGGAGAAATAGCAGCTGAATGCATAATGGACTGCAATTTCATGTTATAATATTCATGCACAGTAAGTTGTTTGCTACCGTAAAACTAGCGTGAAAAACAGATGCATATAACATTGATTTCCATATTTATATATTTTACCCTAAAATAGATATATTCTGTATTCCTCATATAATGTTTCTGTGTGGCACTAAACAAATCTGTTTAATGAATGGCTCACATTGCATCATTATTATGTCCCTATTTATGCTAAACAAAATTTATATTTAGAACGAGGGCCAGTTTCACACTATTTGTTATATATACCAGCAGATAACACTTCCTCCTCTGCAGTAGTACTAGAACTACAACTGACTGGCGCATTACATAAAATAATGTCATTAATGCAATTTGGATAAATTCTGCCAGTGTGTAGACTATATACTGTAATCCAAGCTTTCCAATGGATTTTTATAGAAAAAAAAAGTAATGAAAGACCTGGTTGATATCTTATTATACTAGGTAGTCTTTAGAGAAGAGAGTTTATTAAAAAGAAACACAATATTATCCACAACAAGTTACTAACATTTCACTTCCATGTACCCTGTATATTCAATGCAATATTCTCAGATCGAAGAATAAAAGCCATGTTAATGCAATTAATCAAAATGTGACCTTTAGCTATTATTGTGTAATTATATTCAGTATTTTGTCATGTTCAAAGTAAAATATTGAGACTCAGCAGGATACAGAGGCACATGTTGGAATGATTTTCATAGAGGAAATCCCAAGAGCCTAAGACAGCAATTTAATTGTTTTGATAAGTTCCAGAAAAGGCAATGAAACATCAAGAGCATTATAATCAATGTGACATTTTGGATCATTTAGTATGAAAATTTAGGAATAGGAATTTAAAGAGCAGTCCTCTTGCCATCTATTTAAAAATGAATATGTTTACCTCATAATCATCAGCAGCATAAATCCGAAATAACTGTTTAGATCTTGGATGTTTAAATGTGACAGAAAGAATGGCTGATCATTATCTTCAGTTTTTTATTTTATATTAACATTTGTAAGCACAAATGACATGTAAAAAAAACACAAGGCTGAAGGCCTTATTGGCCACCAGTTACGTTATGCATATTGTATGACATGATCCTTACATCACCCTGTCTATAAGAATTAATATAATCATAATGTTGTTCATGGGAACGTGCAAGCAGACACACTGAAGAAATGAATGCAGCAGGTGTTTATTTTGTCTACCTTCTTCTGTTGCTCAAGATACTAGAGATTTAGGGCATTATTGACTAAAGTCTGCATAGTCACATAGAGCTATGAGTTCACATCTATTCGCCACTTCCCCATGATCACTTATTGACTAAACTCTGCGAAGTGGCAAATACACGATCAATTTGGGTGACTATGATAGTTGCAATGTTACGGAGTACTTTGCATTATGCATGTGCATGCGCAGGTACTTCTGCAATTGGCTAAGAAGCAGAGTGGAGCGAAGGTGCGAATGTGACTAGATGAATTGCTCTGGATTCACCTGTTTCACTTTGTCATTTCAAAGTGGTGAATTGAGAGGTTGATAGCAGGACTCCAGTGTTGCTTAAGACAACTATTCATTCAAAAGTAACAATGGTGACCAACTAAATGACAACATGACTTAGGGACTAGGTGACATAGAAATAGATAAAATATTCACAGAATATAATTAGTGGGATATGATGAGATTGGCATCACTGTTCTTCACTTGTCACCTGACTCCGCATGGCTTCTCATCCTACTTCCATCAAACTGACTACACCACACTATGCACATGACAGCATTCACCGCTGTCTGCCTGTTCGACAAGTGTATTCACAGCTCAGTCAATACTGAGAAATGAATTTGCGCCTATTTTGGCTATTCGCCTCAAATTGTAGTGAGGTGAATTCAACAGTTGTATTCATCATTAAGTCAGTAAGGGCCGAAAAGTTATGTACTACATATAAAAGCATGCTGGGAAGGAGTGGCCATTACTGAAATATGACGCCAAAGAAGAGTTGCTCCATTTATTTATTTTCATGAATGATTATTATTTTTTTCTTTTTAAAAAGACATCACAGTGAGTATTGACAGGTCAAGTCATATATACAGAATGTATTGCACTCCATATGTGTAATATGCCAATTGACTATTTAAATCTTGGAAAATATTTTTAACATTAACTATATTCCTATGAGGGTATTTGGTAAATATCCTCACCTCATATGGCCATATTAGATGTAGCTTGTTTAGATAAGGAAAAGACTATAGCATCTAGTAAATGGATGGGCTGAGGCTAGACTGGAGGCAGTTTGAGAGAAGGTCCTTTAGACTACTGCAGTTATGCTTATTATGACTGGATATATGAGAAGCAGCCATTCACAAGATTGAAATCCTGACAGTGAAAAATATTGTTGTTATTCTGCAACCATTACAGTGGTGAGTTAAGCCATGTATGTAACATCAGTATAGAAGCCCTGCCTATAAAGAAGGGGGATGCAAAACAGAATTGCCAGGGTCTAGCAACCTATTCTGACCAGTCATCACTTAAATGGACATTGTTCTATCTAAATTAATATGCAAAAGTACATTCTAATGCTGAGATTTCCATGCCTTTGGTTTCTAAATATTGCAAGTATAAAATTAGTTACATGTGGCCACATGAACTCCACTCAACTTTACCAATAGCGGTACTTCTCCTTTAATCCCAGTGGTGAGTTCCTCTTACTTTAGGAGTAGTGCTGTGTACTTCAATAAATGGGTGTCAGAGGTTCCTGTTTAACATGCAAATCTTTATTTAGCAACTGCTAGAACACACACACATAACTTGTAACTTTTCATAGGCAGCATATCAAGTAACATATGGAACAAGAGACATGAAAACTTCATGAGTATTACTCTGAGGGGAATCCAGCTGAGAGCACCTGGGAGAGTCTCCACCTGAGTGCTACTCACTCTGTAGGGAAAATTCATCTTCCAGATCTGGATGATTACAACCCTGAGGCTCTTTCTCTAAGATGCAAGCCCTGCTCTTCATGACTGACCTTCCATCAGGGTCACCTGAGTATCCTCTATTCACTTCTCTCCTTGTTGGGGGTGAAGCTTCCCTTCAATGTAGAGCTAACTGTAACTTCCAAATTAACCTATAACAAAGACTCTATATATCAGCCTGATTGATGGGTCCTCCCACCCTCCTGATGGAGGACCATGGACCCTTTCCCTCCAAAAGCAGTACATTTTACTGCTTCTGAGAGTCCTCCCAGTAATTACATATTAATATATAATACTTATATTATAATACTTCCTAGAAATATTTTAAAAACAGAAAATTAACATGCCTGACTAGATTGAGCTAATACTTTATCACTAATACATTATATTTCATCATAATACATAGGAGATATTTATCAAGGCCATTTTGACCATATCCCTGCAATTTGATCCGTAACGCCATTTTTCAACTCATTATTTACATTTTTTCTTTTCGCATCATTTTAGATTTCCCACAATTTATGTAGTGCCGAATATAATTTATCAATATAAAAAAAAGATTGATATCGATGAATATCGATGCATTAATACCACTACACTTTACATTACTTTCAATGGAGCTCCTTTTCCATCTATATTGATATCACTGATCTTTTTGATATCTGAACTATCTCCTTAGGGAATAATGGGCTTTCTCCACCCTCAACCAGGCGAACACTTTTCAGGTATAAGAAGGGTCAGAAGAGGCTTAATAAATATTGATATGAACAATATTGATATTTTCTACCTAATCAAGGGTATATCAACATGAATATACCAGGAGAAAAGTTTACTGATTTGAATAAATATTTCCCATAGACTCAGAAGTATATCTCATTTCAGGTATGAGAGTGAAATATATTTAATGCTTTCACTATTCTACACAAACATTTTACCAAACTTCTTTGATAAGATACATTTTAATTTCATGGTTTATCTTGAACGGTGCTGATTAGAATGTACATTGCACTAGAAGCTCAATAGACAATTTAACGTATCTGTCCTATCACATGCTATCAAAAAGACCTTGCATGGTCAAAGAGGTTGGACTAAAAAGTAATTATGAGGGATAATACATCACTGTATTATCAGTATAAGTTGTTTAGCAATGTAAGAGTTTACAGCCATCATGAGTTTATATAAATATGGAACTTTTGTAATAATGGTAGTTTAGTGTCTATTTAAAAGTCACTGACTTCCAGCAGCCTGAATATTGAAAACAAATATCCGATTCTGTGGGTTACTATATTGTGCCAATGTTTGTTCCTACAGATACATTTCCACTTTTATTTCCAGATGATGTTTATTGCCTCAAAAAAGAAGCACCAACTAATCCAGTCCAAACTTAATGGGGGATCATTTTGACATTTTCGATTCATTTAAAAATTTTATAAAATAATAATAATAAAAAAAAAATATATATATATATATATATATATATATATATATATATATATATATATATATATATAGGTTGTTTCTCCAGCGTTAACAACTTGACAAAAACTTTTTTGACTTTTTTAAATATCCTCACTATGTTTTAACCAAAAGCTTCATAACTGGTAAAAATGTTTTAAACACAGTAAGGAATTTTTTTAAATACTTTCATAATTCTATAAATCATCTGCAGTCATGACAAGTCAGTACACAAAGCAAAGTATGTCAGGCTTATCCCTTTTTAATGTTTCTACCACACAGCACTTCTGTAGGATGTAATGGTTTATGTTTTGATTGGAGAAGTAAAACAATTTTTGGAGAAAGTGAAATAGCAAAATGCAATGATAAAAAATGAAATTGCAGTAAAAAAGAGGGTCATCATAGAAAATTACTTTGATAAATAAGGGAAATCTACAATAATGGAAAAATAATGGCTAAACTAACAAAAAAAAGTGTTTTCTTGTTCATGGTGTTTGTAAAAAAAAAATGTCATGAGATTCATGAGATTTCAGAATGAAATACAGAATACTACATCAGCAAGTTTGAATGCACTTAGATTTTATTGAAAGGTTTCCAGCACAGCTTCATCATTACTGACTGGCAAAGCAAGGAAGGGAAAAAGCCCAGAATACTGTAGGATCAGCCATTATTCAATGTGAAGCATTAGATAAGATCTGGGTGAGACTTTTATTTTAAAAAAGGTTATACAGAATGTATACTGCAGTGCTTATTCCAGTCATTTATACAGTGAATTTAGAAAACAATAGAGACACCTTTTTAGCATTGTGATGCCTCCATAGACACTTTGCTCTTATTCATTATAGCACTTTCTCCACTAGGATTAGATATGTCTTCTGGCCTATGATAATTTATTTGCTTTTGTTGATTTGAGTAATAAAATAAGGGATCATAATAGGTCATGGCAACTGCAGTAACAATAATCTAGTAAAGCAGACCTCTTCTGTCATCGTCTTCCTTTTTCTCTCCTATATGACAAAAATGACATATTCTTTATGTATTCCCTTTTACAACCAACACTTATACCAGTTATCAAATCACCTCATTAATTTCAACTAATTGTAGTGCACATAACACCACCACCCTTGTTCTTTTCAATTTGCTTACTATTCACCAGTAGGGTCTGGAACATACAGCAACTATCTTTTCCCCTATTAAAATATATAGTGTGTTTTGAGAATAACGTGTACCAGATGCACAGCTGAAGCTAACATTGCTGGTATCCAAATATGATGGAAACCACTGTTAAATAATGGCTGTTCCTAGATTAACCATTATTGGAACGTTTACATAAATATTTGTAAAACACTTGTATATAAGTGATCATTAATACTATGCTCTTGCACTAAATAGAATCTATGCTTCAGGTTTACTAGTCTCCTGTTTTTCTCTACTCAGCACTGAACAGCATTGGCTACTTGAATTGATTTGGCTTCCAGTATATACTTGGCACTTTGCAGTGTAAATTAAAAACAAGGCAACAATCAGTAACTAGACAGTTGTTATCATTTAAAAAGCACATATGGCTTCCACTACTTCTGATACTATAAACCTTTATGTTCTGAAGATACCATGGGCAAAATGTATTAAAGTCCAAAAGACTGCTCTTGGTCTTTCTGAGTTTGGGGGGAATTCAGCTTGCAGTGAAGTGAGCTCCGAAGCCTTTGGCTCACTTCGCAAATGGTATTATGCGCATGCTGATGTCCTGCACATGGACATCAGCATGCACATTAAAGGGATTCCCGTCTCGGCGAGGCAACTCTTTTGGTCCCCCGAGACAGGAATCCCTTTAATGTGCTCGCTGATGTCCGCGTACAGGACATCAGCGAGCGCATAACAGCATGTGCGAAGTGATGCGAAGGATCCGGAGCTCACTTCGCACATTGCTGAATTACCCCCAGAGCCTGTCCCGAATTCACCAGTTCTACTTTGCCAGATTAAAGTGACAAATTATGGTTTAACTAATGACAATGCACTATACAAGAAACCACATCTGAGTTGCTTCTTCACTAAATGAATCCACCACTTAATGTATAAGGAGTAATAAATTCATGACTATCAGAGCGTAGTGGCCCAAATGATGTAAACAGGTTAGGACAGTTGAATTCTCCCTTTGATGAATAAGACCCATACATGTGTCACATGTAGTACATGATCAACAGCATAACAGGGAGATGTTAAGTACTAAATATTGCAATTTGTTACATAGTGTATCATTTGTGTTATTTGGAAGATTCTACTGTAGGAGATTTGTTTGTTTGCAATGATTTTTGTATACAAAACTGTTTCAGCATACTGAAATTGGGTCAAGGTTGTCAGAAGAGCAGGATTAAGGAATGTGTTGGCGTGCATTGCTTAGCTGAACAGAAAATAGTTCTTGCTGTTGTATTTAGAATATAATGTAAAATTTATAAATGAAAAACAAGTGGGATGATAAAATTAATGCAGTCTGAAGGTAAAAGAATAGATGCTTGGTGGTGGCATGAAAGTCAAACACAATGAATCAATACTGCAGATACAGTTTGTAGGTTAGGGGGTTATTTCTCAAAATCCAAATTGTCATGTAAAGATGTGAATTCCTCACTTCCTCACATTCAGGTATTTAGCAAAATCTGTGAGGCGGTAAATTTGACAGCTAACAACAGTCCCACACTACACAATAGGGGGGCTACTGATGCGGTCAGGACTTCACAATGGGAATACTGACGTGGTTGCAAATTCACTATGGGAATTCTCTGTTTACTAAATAAGAAGTAGAGAATCAGAGCATAGCAATCCAAAGTGATGAGAAGTCTCTTTGACAGTCAAATTCTCACTTTGATAAATAACCAAACTTTATAGGATGACTGTGAGCAAACTTTAAAGAAGAACTAAAGCCTAAAATATATGTTATAAAACATATATTGTACCTCACCTCTCAGGGAGTTCAAAAAGCTCTGCTATATAGCCTAGAGCATGCCAGTTATTCTTGGTTCAGCACTTTAAAAGATTTTTCTTCAACTTTCCTACCATCATTATTACTGCCTCCAGCTTGACACAGGCAGTCTAAACATACACACATCCGTCTTCTGCTGAAGACAATCAGGCAAATACCTACAAAGTCAGAAAAATACAAATTGGTATCGGTGATTGCGGCTAGTATTAGAGGGTAAAAAGTGTTTCCTATTAAGCATTGTAGTTGTAAGCATTGCAGGCCCCTACTGTTTCAAAATATAGGATTAAGTAAAAATTTTGTTCTCCTTTATTAATATTGTAACTGCTGCTGGGCATAGGGGGTTATTTATCAAAGTGAGAATTTCAACTGTTGAAGTGAATTTTTATCACATCGGGTGGCTATGCTCTGATTCTCTACTCCTTATTCACTAAACAGAGAATTCCCGTAGCGAACTTGCGACTGTGTCAGTATTCCCATAGTGAAGTCATGACCTTGTCAGTAGACGTCTATTGTGTAGTGTGCGACCGGCGTTAGCTGGCAAATTTGCCATATTGCAGAGTTTTCTGAATACCGGGGGGAAATGGTGAATTTACACATTTACGTGAAAATTCAAACTTTGATAAATAACCCCTTAAATGGCTTTAAAAAGAATATTGAAAAATGGCTGCACAATTACAGCTCCTGTCTGACCACCTCAATTGCTTTGAACTGGAAACATTTTTACTAAGCACCACTGTATAGTCAAAAAGTAAGCACTGGATATTTATTTAAGTAAAAGTTGGCGTCTTTTTTTCTTAGATGTACAAGAATAAAAACATATACCGTATATACATTTGATGGAATGAACAATCATTAAGATAATTGTCTGTTTGATTTTGAGAATTAAGTAACTATAGGTGCAAGTTGTATTTCGACCTGTTCACAGCAATTTAAACTATTCTGCCTCTTTTCGCTGCGTTATTGTCATTTTTTCTTTTTGCACATTTTCAATTTTTCTCAATTGATGTAGTGGCAAATAAAATGTATCAATAACGAAATTATTGAAGAAACAAAGGTTTTAACAATATTAATGTTGAAGGATATGTACATAGTTAATTAGTACCATGCTAACAGGCATGAATTCACCATTCAGCAAAGTGAGCTCTGAATCCTTTGGCTCACTTCGCAAATGGTATTATGCGCTCGCTGATGTCTTGCACGAGGACATCAGCGAGCCCATTAAAGAGATTCCAGTCTCGGGAAGGCAACTCTTTTGGTCTTCGCTGAATGGTGAATTCCCATGGTGTGTTGGGGAGTCTAAATTCAATTTCTAAACTAATTCTAACTTTTTGTGCCTGGTTCCCATCCTGATGATGAATAGTAGGATAAAAAGAAAGTTTGATACTCCTTAAGAAGTCCCATGGATCTAAAAGAACAAAAATGCAATGAATAAACTTAAAAAATTCACCCAATGCCAAATGTGTAGCGCCTGTTAGTCAAAAGAATGATTTATAAGTCAATTCAGGATCCTGCGCTCTGACCACTGAGGTGCCTGCTTCTGCTCCTCAATTATTAGTCACAATCACAATTCCATATACGATATGGTGGGTGGTAGCGCTGGAAAACAGTAAATGAACAGGGCAAAGAGGAATGCCCCAAGTGTGATACAGTTTAATGTACCAAACTATGTGCTTATGAGGTGCCTTGTAAAAGCCATATCCACGGCAACACTACCATCTTTCCCTAAAGTGTTATTGATACAAGGCACCTCATAAGCACATAGTTTGGTACATTAAACTGTATCACACTAGGGACATTCCTCTTTGCCGTGTTCATTTACTGTTTTCCAGCGCTACCACCCACCATATCGTGTATGGAATTGTGATCATGGATCTAAAAGAACTGTTTTGCTCAATGACGGATGTTAGAACAAGGTAAAATGTTAAGGACTAACCAAGCACAAAAATGGTTTAAGCCATATTATTAGTCCAGCTGTATAATTAGAAAGATGAGTACTGTGGTATTATATGATACTTTATGTTAGTCCAAATAAATTATCATATAATACTACAGTACTTATCGTTTTTTTAAGGACTAACCATGGAAATGAGTGTTCTATATATGGAAAACCAAATTAATAGAGGGATATTTTCATGAACACTGTTTTAAAAATGACTCTAATGGTGAGGTCTATTAAAATCGAAAATTGCGATATCGGCTGATTTTTTCCAATATCGCGATGTCGATGTTGCCGATGTTGCGATATCGATCAATTTTTTACTAATATGATTTTTTAGTGATATCACAATTTCCCGATATCGTGATATTGTCAGTATTGATATCGTGATATCTATTTTTCGGAGATATAGATATTTCCATAGAAATGAACAGATTAACATATTTCAATATCGCAATATCAGCAAAAATAGGCAATATCGCGATACAAATTTTGCGATACGAGCAAAAATTGGTGATATCATGGTTCCAATACCACTACAATGATAAAAATCTGCAATATCGCGGCTCTGATATCGCGGTGTTGGTAAAAATCAGCGATAAAGCGGTTCCGATATTTCAATGTCGGCAAAAAATCAGCCAATATTAGCACTATTGATATTGGGAAAATGGCCAATATTACAATATCGGCAATATTGATATCACAATATTAGTAAAAACTAGCCGATATCGTGATATCGATATTTTCGATTTTAACAAATTTCGCCCAAAGTGGCACATAATAGACAAGACAGATGTGGATATAATTTACTCTTTCCTTTTGTTGCCATGAAAAACCAACTTGCTCAGATTAGATTATTGTGAGAGGAAGCAGATCAGTGAAATCATGGTAAATACAAATTAAAGGTTAAATTTAAGGCTGAAATGTGTCTATAACAGTAGTGAAACAGCTCGTTTTCCCCTACTTTTGACAAAGCGGTGATATGTACCTGTACAGAATGTGCAAATCACCATTTCAGTCAGTCAGTAGCAGACTAGTAGTTTATGTAATTGCATGCTTTGAAAGTTTTTTAAATTATGTAATGACAATGAATGCAGGTCTTGTATTTCTTTAACAGCTGCACACCCACATCATATAAAATAGTAACTAGTCCCTTTAAGTGAAAAGGCTGGGTCTAGATTTGTGAAAATTCTAAAATATGGAATAAAACATCCACTACTAATTTATTTTAATTGCATCTTAACAATACTCTAGTACATAATGGATCCTAAATAAGACACAAGGAAGTTTTTAATAAATTTAAATTCAGTTTTTAGATTGTACAATTTTATATGAAGATGAACAGTGTCGTAAAACATGGATAGGTGTATAAGGCATAATGGGATAATATAAAGCACTCTTTCCCATGCCACAGTTTGGGACATATCCACCCATGCCTTTAAGAGAAATAAAATACAATATGTTTTTTGCGTGGGAATATTTCCAAAAATTCCAGTCTAGTTTGTGTAAATTGCAAGATTATGCAAACGGCCCGTAACACAGGAAAAGCAAAACCATATGGAGTGCAATCATTTCTATATCATTTTTGTTATATTTTAAGTCAATCTTAAAATAAAATTATTAATTAATAAAATTATTTATTAGCTTTACCGTTATCATGATTGTAGGTACAAAACTAAGGTGGCATCATTTGTAGAATACCATTAAATGTATCAATACCATTTTTTCGGGCATCCCCTTTAATTAAAGTAGCAAGAATTAAGTTTGGACAGTTCATGCGTGTCAGGACTAAGATATACATATATGTTACACATTTAATTCCTAAGCTAGCTCAGGGATAGTCACTTTTTCTATTCCATTTCTATTGTTAAAAGCAGAACTATATTTTTCATTTGATTACTTTTGCTGTCAGATTGTTAAGCAAACCTTACGTTGGTTTGTACACTGGTTAGTTCCCCTGTGTTGAGATAGCCCTAGTTTGATTAAGTTTTCAGTTCAGTTTTTTATTAGTTTTATAACTTTTTAAAGTTTCCACTTTTTAGGCCTTTTTCTTTTTTTTTTAGATAGGGGCCTTGGGGAATTTGTACATACTGAACAGTGGATTTATGTTCTTCTAAAGCAAAACAGTCATTCCCATTGTTTAATACGAAAAAAAATGTTTCATTGTGCCTGCAATTTCTTTTTCTCTTTAGGTCCTGCTCTCATTCCTGCAGCACCATTCTCTAGATGAGTGGTTGTTGATACTGATGATTAGTCCTGTGTGACTTGGTCTAGATGGGTAATTGATTTGCTAGATGTGTTGATGGGCAATAAGGTATGATGCAACATAAGGAGATAATCAATGCTATTTTATAAATCATGAATCATAATTATGATGTGTTCAGTAATAAGTATAATCCCCCTGTTTGCTTGTTTTTGTTTTTTTATAAGAAAGCTAAGAGCACACCCTATATTGAAATCCCACTAAAGTAGGAAGCCTCACTGTTGCCGTTATCACCAGTTATTGCTGCTGTTTTTGTGAAATTGGTTCATATCACTGTAACCTATTTATCAAGCTGCGATCTTTATGTAATGACAGTGAAGTATGTGGTATATTTAAGGATATCAATATGCATATGTATATTGATACCGGCTGCTGCCATTGCTGCAGCGTTAATAATCCCTATACTGAGGGTCCACAGAACTCCCACACCTCCCCCTAGCATCACACCCCCATCAAACGCTATTAAAATTATTAACCGCAAGTAAGCGATTATGATTTAAAACCCAATTATTTCCACAGCTCTACTGTGATACTAGCACTATGGAAATAATTAGTACAACCTAATTAAACCCCAGCTAGCAGGAACCCCTGGGTCCCTGGGACCCCCACACCTCCCCCCAGTATTACCCCTCACTTAGCACTGGGTTGGCTGAGGGGATCACTAAGTAGAGGAAGTGGGTCCATAGGTTCCACTTCCCAGCCCCATCCCCATCCCCCCTGCCCCTTTGTGTCCCTGTAAGGTAGGGAGCCTAAAGAAACAAAAAGAAGAGGTTCCTGGGACCCCTATCCCTCTACACTCCCCCAGTGCTAGGCATTTTCCTGTGGGGTACGGGGGACATAGATAAAACAAGTAGGGGTCCCCGGGTCTCCTATCTCCCCCACTCCCACCAATGACTATGCAGGAGTGTGGAGAATTGCTATGGAAAAAATTGGATTTAAAATCATTAACCGCTTACTTGCAGATTAATGATTTCAATAGCGCTTGATGGGTGCTTATGATTGGGGGGAGGTGTGGGGATCCTAGGTACCACTGCTAGCTGGTGTTTAGTTAGTTTATAGTAGTTATTTCCATAGTGTTAATATTACAGTACAGTAGCACTATGGAAATTGGGTTTTAAATCATGAACGCTTACTTGCCGGTTAATTATTTTTAATGTATTTAAAGGTAGTATAGAGATTTATGTTGTCAGTAGTGATTGTTTACACATTGTTATACATTTATACATTGTTGCAGTTAGTGTATGTTTTGGGATACTTTGTTTATTTTTGTGTAGTTGTGTTAGTTTAGTAACGGTTTGCAGCTGTAGATTTTTTTTGATGTTTGTACTGCAGTTTAGCATAACTCTGAATGGATTTCAACAGGCCTAGGGTGACAAATCATTTTGAGGAATAAGTTTGAGCATAATAAGCAAGACAAGCTTAGTAAATAGCCCTTGAGCGATATCTGTTATTTGATGTATGAATGATATTGCTTAAAATAGATATACAGCAATAACCAGTGTGGTAACCTAGAAAGGTGTTTAGTAAATAGGAGAAGAGGTCGATAATAGGTAAAAAAGTATTCGACTTTAAAAGTTTAATCAATTCGACTTTAGTAAATATAATAAAATAAAAGTGTGTTCTAAAGAGATAATGTGGTAAGATTATGTATTGACTCCATCTAGTGGAGTACATAATTTATTGCATTTAGGAAATGTGTTGAAAGTGGTGAGAGTTGCTGCTAACAGAGGGTGACTATGCACCAAAGTATATCCTATGTCCTTAAGATGGATAATGTGCTATCTAAAGTTAAGTGTGTGTTCATCTATGGTTGGTGTGCTGTGAATAATCTGTTCCTGTTTGAAGTACTTCTGACATCCATCATTGATTTAAAGGTACAGGCACTACTCCTAATGTAAGCAGCAGCTATCCCCTGAGTGACAGAGTAAAGCTGTGGTAAAGCTATCTGAGAATGGAATATGGATGTAAATGCAAGAGAATGCTCAAAATAGCATTACAAATATCAACCGAATTAACAGAAATGTGTTTAGAAAACATAAAGAAATTGCCCTGTGCCTTGTAGAAAGTATTGGTGATTTGGTGCCATAATAGTGTTTACCCACAGTATAGTTAGTCTCCTATAGATCACTAATGTCTGAAATAGATTTGCATTCTGGCCTAGTTGTGGTTCTTGGGTTTAGTGAGGCACTTTTTTCATTGTAGGATTCCATTTTTTTTAACATATTTGTTTTTGAAACCGCTCCACAAATAATAATTATATATAAAGTAATAAAACTAAAATAATTGCAATAAAGCACAATAAGCAAACTTATAACCAGGAATGACATGTTTTATCTGTTCTGTACCACTTTAGCTGTTCTTTAGATGCAGTTGGGCTTATTCTGATTCCTGAGTTAGGTACCTCCACTGCCTCTAGTACCTCCACTGCCTCTAGTACCTCCACTGCCTCTAGTACCTCCACTTTATTACGCTTATTAATTTTGTTGCTGATTTTGCTCATTTCACTATTACAGTTTTCATCTGTTCCCACCTTTTGCTTTAGCCAGTGTTCCTTTTCTGCTTTATGAAAAAATATACCAACAAAGTAAGAAAAAAAAAATTAGCTGCAGCAACTATTTCTTTAATGTAATAAATTGTCTCATGCTTGTTGTTTTCATGGTAAAAAAAATATAATTTTATTCAATCATTAATAAGTAAGTCCATTAATACATACTACTTTTAAGCAAACAAAACAGAAAAAGTGTTCAGAGATAAACCACTAAACAGTTAAAGATAGGCTCTAAACAATGAATATGGAATCTCAGTAATGGCTGGGTGTCGTGCATCAGCTGACAGTCATTTAGTCTTTGCAGAAAGGGTCAGGATCCTTTCTACAGGGTTGCTTCTGGAGGTAGGAAACAGAGCCCATGTTTGTCAGCGGGTCAATGAGATCAGAACTCATTACAGTATATCTAAGTCTCCCAGCTGAAGCTTATCCATAATGTGCTAAGGTTGTTCATGCATGATTCATACAGCATGAGTCATACTCTAATAGTCCCAATCTAAGAAATTCATTTTTTGTATGAATTATAAAATGATGCTGAACACTTACAAAGATTTATTAAGAGGCATTCAATGTTGGATTCTATATTGACTTTGGGCTCCATTAAATAAACATAATTAAAAATGAAAGAAGCATATTCACTTGTATTAAAACATTACTCATGATGTTACCATTCATGGCCAGTTATCACAAATTTGTATTTAAAAGTATTAACAACAGTCTCTTTTAATTGCATAGCAGCAGTTTTGATAGTAATACAAATGTTAAAGGCACATCAAAGCTCATAGTATACGTATGTTAACACATAAGATGATGTTGATAGTTGTAAGCTCTTAGTACAAAATTATTGAGATTATTCATATTTTCATACATTGCTATTGATTGTTACAACATTTGGTTCTGCCCCCTTTGAGCCTATATGATCTGCTTGCTTGAGTTTGAATAAATTTTACATCCCGTCTGTTCAAATCAGCTCAGCTGCTTATACACCAAACATTCTAATCAGCACCACTGATGAAAAACAATGAAATGTAAGTGTTTCAAGAATAATACCTTTTTAGTTATGTCTACAATATTTTTTACTATACCAGATGAGTTCCTGTTACCTTCTGCAACTTGTCACTTCTGTAATAATGAAAAAATAAAATTAATGAACCCCCAGAGATACTTGAACTAGTATGATATTCATCTACAGGAAAATTCAGTTCACTTTCAGGCACACTAAAGTGGCATACCTTGCGCTTTTGGCACTTTTTGCCAGCTGAGTTATAAGTATAAGAAACAGCTGATAGCACCCTTGAAAAGACACATCCTGAATAATTGAATAGCTGTTTGAATATCATCTGTTGGAGTGTCAATGTGCTCTCTTTCTAGTAAAGAATATGTGGTATGTTTTCTTGTGTGAAAAACATTTTTTTTTCACATGGAATTTCAATTGGCTCTGTTTTAAGATAAAAAAAAGCTTTTTTTCACACAAGAGAAAATACTTGGCATTCAAACCCATATGGTTAGTAAAAAATACATTATTTCTATGTATACTTTTCTTAATAGACATCATAGTCTTTAGCTGAACAATAAACAACAATATAAACATATAAATAAAATAGTAATTATATCTTCAGAGGTGTATCTGTGTACCATGGTATGTTTACCTCCTGGTAAAAGAATAGTCACAGAACAATATATGTATACCTGACCTACTCTTATCAGTCTAGCAACTGCTAATTGGCTGATTTACTGAACTTGCACTCTTTCAGACTGCTCAGCAGATATAGCATGTTACAACCACTTGACATACACTGCTTCACAGCTTAGACAGAAACTCGATTTAAAGCAAGCTGAAATCTGACTGAAAACATTGCTAGCGATGGAATTAAATGTCTAATGGATTGCCACCATATAACACATGACCTTTATTTTCATACAACTAACATTTTAATGTGTTTGTTGTTGCTTACATATTGTGGCCTAGAGACTGCTTCTATTGCAATATATTTAAGTGGGGATGTTAGATTAGTACATTATTTTTTATTTTTTTTTTCAATATTATTTTTTATTAATGAGATATTTTGTCAATTAGGGTGGGGTACAGAAAAGAAAAAGGAAAATTAAACATTGTAACTTGTTAACAAATTTGAACATAAAAATAAAAAAAAAAAATAAACCTTATAAAGATTTTTGGAGCCATGTATCAAAAAAGGCTAGCAATATATAGATTAGTGTTTCAGATTTAAAGGTTCAGTTACAGCTTCAGACTTAATATGGAGGGTAATTAACACTTTTATTGATTTATAATTTTAATCAATGCATAATATAGTAAACCTAAATTTCTACTGAGAGATATACAAATCTAATCAAGCATCTGCCTCCATGTGTCACCTGATATTGTCTAAACAGATTCTTCTTTTTAACAAAAACTGGGCCCTGCTCCTGAATGGCTGGTAGTATGCAGCCTGAAGTCATGAGCTGCATGATTAACCTATGCATGCATTTATGGTAACATACTAATAATTAATATATTGTGCCACTAAACCAAATAATGCTTATTCTTTCTTTAAAAAAAATAATTCTCATTACAGCCCTTTCTTTTTGGCTACATCAAAACCACTAGTTTTTTTTTTTGTTTGTTTTTTTCATTCCACCAGTCCCATTGGTGAAGTGGGGGTCAAGATGGCTCCTGAATACAAGATGATTCTGTGATAGTAAAAAAAAATAACTTTTGTATTTTTTTTTAAAACAGTACAAAACGAATTACATGGTAACACCAATAGGCACAAAAAGGAACTAGGAAATGCATCACCTAATTCTGCACTACAAAAAGCTTTTTCCCACAATTTAATATTATGGTACCATACCACTGTATTCTGTAATAGAGTGAACAAGTGGAATTCTGTAGTGCAGTAAGCAATTCCTTCTACTCTATCATCAGCTGCCATACTTGTTTCTGACATGATACAAAGATCACTTCTTCTACAGAGAATGTTATTTGATTATGATGTTTTGCCTTAGGATTGCAAGAGCCATCTGTCGACATGATTATACACCACCCGGTGTGTGTTTTCTGGTGCAGGTAAATGGTACTGAATGGATCTACAATCACATCACTTCTTATTATAAAACATTTATTTTCAAATTTAAAATAGATTGGAAAATTCAATTCTAATAACCTAAATCCTCTCTTAAATAAACAGCAAATATTTCAATTATTTGTGGATAGAAATTCTCAGAGTAGATATCCTACAATGCAGAAAAATGACATAAAATGTAAAATATGACAAATTATAACAAACCAAAAAAAAAGAAGAACTATTTGAGTATTCTATTTTAGTATCTTAATTTCAGTAGCCATTACATTAGTATTGCAAGTAGTTATACTAGTAAGGGTAGTAGTATAGCAGTAGTCAATTTTTATTTTCATTTATTTTGAATTTTAGGAATATCTCTGATGCTATGAATGTATTCAGAAAAAAATAAGGCATCATGCAATCAATTTTAGTAATTATTGGAGCCTGTCTGAGATTACAATTCCCAGGAAATCACTAAATGTTATCTAAGCAAAAGCTAAATTTGGATGTTACTAAAACAACTAGGCTATGTAAATGTTTAAATCAATTTAATTAAAATCCTGAGTTCCAATTAAAAAAAAAAATATACAAAGAAAAACAAATACTGCAAATACCAAGATGGGGTACAAAATAATAATAGACCATGTGTAAAGATCCCTAGTATAAAAATCATCTAAAATATGGCCCTGACCACTCTTGCCAATGTAATATGACACTGTGCAATGTTATCACACGTTTAGCTTTGCACGGATTAGATTACTCTAAACTAAATGCAATATGTTTCAATCTATCAATAAGGCATACATAATACTGGGGCTTTTAAATATTGTATTGCACATTAGACAGATTACTATACCACTTACCCCAAACTGTTGTATTAAAGAAGTATCATGAACTGTGAAAGCAGAAAAGACAAAACATATTGTAGATGTTTGGATGTATTATAAATGGTTTTAATTAAAAGATTTCACACATTTGTTCTGTGAACTAGTTGTACAGTCTTAACCCTGGAGTTTGGTCAAACATTTGTCAAGCTTTTGCTGATGAAAACATACTATTTTTGTTCTTATCTCCACATTTATGATTTTTTTTTAAAAAAAAGCTGAGCTATGGCAATTAATAATAAATAGGATCATGACCATTTTTATTAGTAGCAATGATAATTCTCAACATTTAACCCTCATTGTACATCATTTTAATCAGCCCATTTAATTTGGTGAGATAAAAAGTTCCCTTTGATTTGTTACCTTTTGGGGAAATCTTTACAGTTCAATAACTAGTCAGATCTTAAACTACAAACTACATCAGCGCTGAACCATAGTCAGATTCATTTAGTTTACTTGCAGAGCTAGTGGGAACAACTGCAGACATATGGATTTGTAATATTATAATGAAAACACAGGCAGATAGTGTAGAAAAAAGTAATTAGAGTATGAAGTGGATTATTGTTTCAGCATATAAAGCATTTTCACACTGCCAGATATATGAGCAAAGGCCAGTTTTAACTGTATGTGTACGATATAGCACAGAAGATAGTGTACCATAATTAAGGAAGAGCAGGCATAATATTATTACATAATGTGGCTGGGCACTTGATTTTGTAATTGGACACAATATTTAGTGCACATAGAGCAAGCCATAATTTAGAATCCGGTGCATCCAGTCATATCTGTATGCACATCTATATCAAAGTTGGAAAATGAAAACATGTCCTGTGCAAGATAATTCAGATAAAGTTGCTTTGCCTGGAAGCTTTTGATTGTGTTTATTGTTGTTATGTGAAGTTTAGTTTTGTGAAAATATTTGAGAGACTTTGTTTTGATTGAAATCACAAACTGGTTTGTTGGATTTTGGAAACCCAAACTTTGTTGAACAATCTGTCAATCATAATGAGAGTGCCCGTTCAAAATAGATGACTGGGAATAAGAAAAGATCATCACAATGAGGTATACAAGAACTTTCAGGGGGTTATTGGCTAAAGTGTAAATTGTTGCATAAAGGTGTGAATTCACCACTACCCAATACTGTTGCTACTGTTGCAATTGCGACATTACTATGGGGATATTGTTGCAGTCAGGGTTTTGCTATGGAAATCCATTGTTTGAGAATTCAACAGTTGAATTCTTACTTTAGTCAATAAACTTCTCAAATCTTTGTAAATGCAGCTCTAAGGCACCTTCAGTATTTAAAAATCAAACAGAAAAATGTATTATACATATTTTTTGCCTGAAATCCAGACATCTGTCATTTAAAAAATAGAGAACCTTATTGTCAGTCATTAAGGTTTGGCATTAAAATATTTTGTGAAGACAAAGTTTCTGGTTAAAAAAGAGAGGAAGACAAATAACTTCATTTATCAAGATATTATGGTGTATATATTGCCTTTGCCAGATAGCTGAAGCTAAATATGATTTTTTTTATTATTTTCATTCCTAATTTATGCACCACGAACATATCAAGCAGCACTTTATATTGAACATTTAACCACTGGTCTTTAACCCAGTGCAGCTAACAATTTAATGTCCCTACCACGGGTAAATAAGATCCAATTTCATTCTGAAGCCAAATAAAAAACTACTAGTATGTTTTCAGGTGTATAAAAAGTCCACATAGATTGGAAATTTACCCAAGGAAAGTCAACAGTGCTACCATTTATCTGCAGTGTGACCCATTACTTTGACAGTGATCTGAAATACACATCCACAGCTTAGTTCTTTGTTCTTTAAAAGTCTAGTTAGAGCTTAATCTAACAGAAGATATGTGAACTGGTCCAAATATTACAGAGCACTGTAACTCCTGTAAAAAAAAAGTTAAATGAGGCTACAAAAGTCTACAATAGGCTGATATGGACCTGCCTGAAATCAGTAAAATACTGTATGTTAACAACAGGAGTGTGTTGCGGGGCATGAAAATATATGAACAAAAGAATTTTTATGGAAATAATTATCTATTTTCTTACCAATTACAGCATTCCTTCTAAAAATGAAATTTTGGATTTCATTTAAATATTGTTGACTACTAGATATTGTAAGAAAAACGAAGGTCTCTGGCACACCAAAACATAAAATCAATCCTTTATTGGGGTCATTTAAAATCCATAAAATCAAAAAAATGTGGAGTAGGTATCACCTACGTGTTTCGCGCCGCAGCGCTTAATCATGGTGTCACCATGATTAAGCGCTGCGGCGCAAAGCGCGTAGGTGATACCTACTCCACATATTTTTGATTTTATGGATTTTAAATGACCCCAATAAAGGATTGATTTTACGTTTTGGTGTGCCGGAGACCTTCTCTTTTCTCACAAATACCTTGGGAACAGGGCTCCCTTTCTCCTGAGCACCCATTTACTTGCTACATCCAGTTTTATCACTGCACTTCTGACAGGATTAGAGCAGGCTTCACATTTTTGCATTGTTACTAGATATTGTACCAGGCAAAATAATATTGGTAATGCTTGTTAGAGACAGACAGGTTTTAATATGTGCTTACTGAAGGCGGGAGGTACAGTTCTTAACATGTCATGCAGATTTGCACAGCCTAACCGTTTTTTCCCAGTAAAATGTAATGAAAATTGAAACTGTGCTACATTACTCATTTTCCCCTCAGTACAAGGTAATCTCAGTTCACCCAAAAGTTGGAGGCAAATTCCTTGATGATGCAGCTCCATTGGCTAGAATTTACAGATTCTGGTTGCACCATGCCTTTTTAATATATTTGAAACTGTGTTCAGAGTCTAAATTCTAAATCATTCAATAGCCAGTACAATATTTATTTTTAATTACTGGTACTACAGTCACTGACTGACCTGTCCCTAAACAATTTTCTCCACTCTACTTCCAATTTGATTAATAGTGACTGTTTGCACACATCTGACTAATTTTTAATTTGGTATTTTCATAAATTAATAAACAAGAGTCCTTTTCTTTCCCTCTAACCCAGGGGTCTCTATCTCAATTTATCCAGGGGCCACTGGAGGTAGAGTCTGGGTGAGGCTGGGCCACATCAGGTTTTCCACAAGAAAAAAACAGATTAAAAACAATACATGACACTGCGAAGGAATCAATAGCTTTGTGGGGAAATACACAGCTCTGCTGGGTGATTTGCATCAACTGGTGAAATTAGCACCTCTGTGATTAAATAAGCGGGTCAGCAGGGCAATGTGTGGCATTATGGGCTACTGGCGCATCTCTGATTTTTTTATGATAATTGGGG
>WMED01000564.1:0-20569 GCA_019650415.1 Pipa parva
CAGGAAAGAACCTGTTTGAAATTCGTTATTGGAAAAGACTACCGCAGCAAGTGAGTGAAAGCCCTACAGAATGAACAATATACAGTTATCAGGATAAATGATCAAAACTGGGCTTATTTAGTCTAGAAAAAAGAAGATTAAGGGGTGACCTAATAACTATGCATAAATTTATTAGAGGTCAGTACAGAGATCTCTCTCTCTCAATCTATTTATACCAAGAACTGTAAGTATAACAAAGTGGCATCCTCTACGTTTAGAGGAAAGAAAGTTTCTGTATCAACATAGAAGGGATTTTTTACTGTAAGAACAGTGAGGTTATGGAACTCTCTGCCTGAAGAAGTGTTCATGGCTAATTCCATTAAGGAGTTCAAAACTGGTTTGGATGCTTTCCTTTAGTGTAAGAACATTATAAGTTATGGGTAATAGATAACTGAAGGTGGGATCTGGGGGATCCAGGGAAGTTATCCTGATTGCCATATTGGAGTCAGGAAGAAATTTTTTCCCTAATATGAGGATAATTGGCTCTTACCTCATGGGTTTTTTGCCTTCCTCTGGATCAACATTGCAGGAAAATAGGCTCAACTGGATGGACTTGTGTCTTTTTTCAGCCTTATAAACTATGTTACTATGTATGTTACTATGTAATAAAATGCTTTTCTAGTTTGTTATTAAGGTGTTTTAGAGCAATAGTTTCATTTTTTATATGTATAGTACATTTACCTTTTATGATTCACTGACTGAATACCAATCAATCCTCTATTAACTGCCTCACTGTAAAGTTTCTTTAATTGCATAGGTAATAGCAGGAATAAAATCTTTGTGTGGGGGTTTATAAACAATCATTAGTGAGAAAAGTCCAATGTGTATTTAGTTAAAATATAGTCCCTAAGCTGTTGTTTAACTACAACTCCCAGCATCCCTTGACAGATGATTCTTGCAGTTGTTGAAATAACAGATGGGTGGCTCACAGATTGGATGTCTTTGTTATTTTCTGATTGCTTCAGCATAAACTGATAGTGAAATATGCCACAAATGTGTGATATGAGGCACAGCAGGCAAAACAATGCACAGAAATCTCTAAAGTCATATAGCGAAAGAGATGTCCCCAGACCTTGTTATTCCAATGCTTATTAAAAGGTACTACATCTTCTCTTGCAGAAAATAATGTTAATGCGATTTCAATAACTCCATCTGGCACTGTACAATATCTGTATCTTGGGTTATAATTTATTTAAAGCTCTGTTTTATACCTCTCCTACCACCATGAGGGAATTACTCTTGCACACTGACCGTTGCTATCATTTCCCCACTGTTCTACCTGCTTTCTGTTGTGCACTGGATTTGGAGGATATTGAATTTAAAATGATAGCAGTAGGCACGAAGAGTTAAATTGGTGAGAGAACATTCTTTTGTGTAAAAGATGACTGCAGATTTCAGAAGTAACTCCTACAATTAAGCAATACATATCAAATACAAATGAGAGAATGGGAAGCATATATGCAGAATATGCAGGAAGGGTTCCCATGAGTCCTTGCTTCATGTCAGACAGTGGGTGGCTGGCCCATCCACACCACTTACTGCTAGAGTAAGGAAGAAGGGAATAGGTGGAAGGAAACTGGTTTGTAGCATGTACAGTATAACCTGTAACAAAGAAATGCATATTAGAAAAGGAGATTTGGCACAAAGGCTTTCAAATGAGAAAGCTACATACAAGCAATAGCTTGTGACATTGCAACATGCATTCTGTAGAGCATGGCTGAAACAAGGCCATAATTTTCCTTGGAAAAGAAAATGTTACAACTGGAGACTTAGGGGGTAATTCAGCAAAGAGCAAACTTTCCCTCCTTTCCTTCCCATCAGTACGCAGAGACTGTTACGCGTTCGCAGTATCCTGCACACGGACATCAGTGAACACTTTAAAGGGATTCCAGTCTCACAAGGCGTCTTGAGTAGATCCTCGTAAGCCTTGCCGAGACTGGAATCCCTTTAAAGCGTTCACTGATGTCCGCGTGCAGGATTCAGCGAATGCGTAACAGTCTCTGCGTACTGATGCGAAGGATCGGAGGGTAAGTTCGGTCTTTGCTGAATTATCCCCTGAAAGAGGGCATGAAGAGAACCTATTGAGCAGAGCAGAACAATGGCTTGGCCAAATTAAGTACAGAGAAGGGCAAATTACTTTAGAAGTTTTTAAACATGAATAAAGGTGTCAAAAATCTAGTTAAAGAAAGCTGAAGGAATATTCAGAGCTTGAAATGAAAGGTCATGGTTTGGAGTTGCACTATGCATGAGAGAATGAATGAACTCAAATAGATTCAACCTGTCTGTGATTACCAGCACTGTTTTGTGACTACCCTGAAGTTCTTACAGATCTCTTACTGAGTTTTATATAAGCACCAGCAGGACTGACTGTAAAGTTAGGCATGTAACATTAGTTAACTTGCTGCAGATAAATGTAATTTGCTTTACTGTTATATACAGTATATTTTGCAAACAACGGATGGATTCCAGTTTAGGATGAATTGGGATTTGGGAATTTCTTTCCCTTGGGAGGCAGATTGGGAACAGTTACAGATGGTTATTTTCACTTCCTAACTAGTTATAACAGAATTGGGATACGGTGTCTACATTTTATAGGATGAATTTTATAGGCTGACCAATTGGGTCCATTTTTTACCTGATTTTAAACGAATATCAGTAAGATGTTAGAAAACATGTTTTATGTCACTACAGTAATAGATAGATGAGATTGATGAGATAGATTCCATCTCCATGAAGGCAGCCATGCTGAAAGAAATATATATACATATCATATCTATTGTGACATGTTGGACTTATCTTCCACTCCACTCCCCCTTTTCAGTACAAAGTATTAGGGCATAGCTTTTCTCCCTGATTAGATTTCCAGGTTTTTCATCCCTAGAAACAGGGGGCAATCTAAGAAAACTAGGTTAGGGTCTCGAGGAATTTGGAAGAGTTGTAGGATAAACAAAATCATCTCCAGGACCACAGCTGTTTCCTGTTGTGTTTTTAATTGGTTTAGTCACCTAGTCCCTCACTTAGTTAAGCTTACTTCTGTATTCAGGGGCAGAGTGCAACATTTACAATCACCCTAGTGCCGTAACTGCAGTTTGGCTCACTGATTCTTACCTTTCAGGATTCCATACCTTGCTTCATCCTTGTTGTAGATGGTTTGTTCTTTGATGTCACTCAGTGGGAGGGGTGTTCATGTCTGTCTTTTACCTAGGAGCCAGGGATTGGAGTGACTGTATCACTTATTTCTCGCTATATAGAGTCTGGTGTTTGGAGGGAACTTATTTTCTCCCCACCCTAGTGGTGTAAGGATCCCTGCAAGTAGTGTGATGCACTGGTTGTCAGTTCACTTCAGAGGTGAGAATTATGCATTTGGGTAGAGTTGATTGTTATAAATGCATTCTGTATAATGTATTTAGCAGGCTTAGCATACTTCTTTTTTTGTAAGCAAATATAACTTTAGGGAATAGTCATATTTCACATATGCAATTCCAACATTATTGACAATTATTGTCCAGTTTAATATAATGATCGAAAAGAACAAGAGCACCCTGTGAAACAAAGAAAGAAGGATATCTCACTTGTTTAATAAAGGGGGTTACTGATTACAGTCTGAAATTTTGCGTAAAGGTGTGAATTTGTCAGCTAACAACGGTCGCACACTATCTAATAGACAGCAACTGTTGCCGTTGTGACTTCTTTATAGTAATATTGTTGCGGTCACGACTTTACTATTGTCGCAGTCGTGACTGTGGTTGTCCGCTGTTTAGAATCAGGGCATAGTCACTCGAAGTGATGAAAATTCACTTTGACAGTTGAATTCTCACTTTAGTCATTAACCCCCTTATTCCTTATTTTAAAAAACAGATAAAAAGGGTTGATCATGCAAAGAAGCACTTTCACCATTTAAAAATCAGGATCATAGGTAAATAGTATTTGGTGCAAAGTACTATCAAAGTAATACATAACCTCAGTGTGGTCAGAAAAGGGGGTGGTGATCACAGTCGCCCCCTACTGACAGGTACTCACCACACCTAAGGTTTACCAGGCCTTCAGGGGCCACTTCAAGAGAAATAAGTCTCTCAAAAATACAGAGAAACCAAAAATAGTGCAAAAATGCTTTCATAGATTCAAAGAGCAATAAAAATCCATTTTCCCCAGTAAACATAAGTAAAGGTAGGCACAATGCAATTCAGGATACAGTCTGAGAGCCCACCTCATCCTGTTTCACTAGTGTGCATCACTAGCTTCCACAGGAGGACTTTCCACCCAGTTTTATACCATACTGGGGGTACTGTAGGCCCAGGCATACTCAGCAGGTATCGCCAGTGTTGTGGAAAGCTTCCTTCGCCTGCCGGGGAGCAGGAATTATGATCCAAACACTGTGGCAGTCTTGTGACATTATAAATGTGGAGCAGTGGATGTTCTCTGAACCAGTTCATCCAAATGACGTATTAATGCCACCTGTGAATTACATTTAAATGTCCTTTACACTTACCCTTGAACACTGAAATTCTGTCATATTTTTCTCTCCCTTTCATACAATTTTTATCTGTGTCAACTTGCTGCAATTATGTTTTGTTGGACAAGATCAGATTGCCTTGGTACAGGTGAAATCTAATACAGGTAATATACGAGAGAAGAGTATTTGATTTATATTTCCCACAAGATGAGCTGCAGGTTTTAATAACTTTACTGATATTAAACATATCCAGCAGCAGGTACTTGTTTTGGCTTTCTTCCACTTACAACATTCACATTGTGTGTTTTATGGTTGCCATCTATACAGTCCATTTACTTTTATTCCTCTGTTTTTTTTAATATATTTTGGCGACATTCTAGCATATCAGGAGAGCTATTTATTTATTGTGTATGCAGGCATAGCAGTTTTGTGAATGCGCACACACAGACGTGCGCACACAGACACAAGCATACACACATAAAGTTTAGAGGCTTCACTGGCCACATTGCTGTTCACATTTCAAAGCTCACTTTTAGGAGAACAATTTTCTGTCCCTAATTGCTGTTGCTCAGTCAGTTATTCTCCTGTGTGATGTTACAATGCTGTTTGTATTTACAGTACTCTTCTTTTAAATCAGCGGTTGTCAACCTGGGGGTTGCAACCCCTTTTGTGGTCGAATGACAATTTGCTAGGGGTCGCCTAACACCCCTCGGGATTGTCACGAATTTCTGATACCCTTTATCTGCGACCGCAACAATTTTTCCATAGAAAAATCGTGACTGCTACAAGATTTCCTTATATATACTGTATATGGAAATATTGTTGCAGTCGCAACTTTGCTAAGCTGGTATTTTTTGCGGTGACAGATAAAGGCTCGCGGCAGTAAAAGGTTGAGAGCCACTGTTTTAAATGATCATACAACCATATCCTATTGTTTTATATACACATACTATATATACACCTTTGCTCTGATCATTCTAGAATTATGTTATGTTGCAGGTTTGGTCCTTTTCCTTTAAAGCAGGGGTCGGCAACCTTTTGGGCTGAGGGAGCCATATATGTGCGTCTCCCTCAGCCCTTTTGAATCCAGAGCCGCTGATGTCACATGCGACTCCAGATTGGCTAGCAATCCGGACTCAAGGCGATGTCAGCGGCTCCTGATTGGCTAGCAACCCGGAAGCCAGTGACGTCAGCGGCTCTGGATTGGCTAGCAATCCGGAAGCACTGAGAGAGCTCTCTCTCTACAGCGCTTGTTGGCACACTGTAACACTGCTCGTTTCAGTGAAAGAGCCAGATATGGACATCAAAAGAGCCATATCTGGCTCAAGAACCATAGGTTGCCGACCCCTGCTTTAAAGGAACACTAAAGGTTCTGAATGTTGTCCTTTTATTCTCCAGTGTAGAGTATTTCTTTAGTGCATCTAATCTGATGATGCACAGGTATAATAAATTATAATGCTGTAATATTGTGCTCTGTCTGGAGGTCATTCAGATTTTAGTGAATTAAACATGTAGTTTAGTGAGGTGATACCTAGTTAGAGCATTTTATGAGTAATCCTGTCAACAGATAATATGTGACCACTTGGGAAAACAAATAATACTAAATCATGTAGTTCATTTTCTTTCAGTAGGGAATCCTTTCTATCAGTGGTTCTCAACCTGGGGGTCGCGACCCCTTATGGAGATGAATGACAATTTGCCAGGGGTCACCCAACACCCCTTGGGATTGTTGTGGATTTTTGAAGCCTTTTATCTGCAACCGCAACAATTGTGAAATCGCAGTCACAATTTTGCTACGGAATTATTGTTGCGACTTTAAAATTGCCGCGGTCACGGATAGAGGGTCATGGCAAAAATATGTAGAGAACCACTACTTTATATGATTTCGTTTTGAGTAACGTAACTTACGTTTGACTGGCCCACTGGCCCCTAAGGGGGTAATTCAGCAAAGAGCGAACACTTTAAAGGGAATTCCGTCTCGGCGAGGCAACTCTTATGCTCTCGCCAGGAGGGGATTCCCTTTAATGCGCGTGCTGATGTCCGCATGCAGGACATCAGCATGCGCAGCTCAGTAACTCCGAAGTGAGGCGAACAGTACGCAGCTCACTTCGGAGCTTAGTGAATTACCCCCTTTAATGGGATTCCAGTCTCGGCAAGGCTCGACTCTTTAAAGCGTTCGCTGATGTCCACGTGCAGTACACCAGTGAACGCTTAACAGTTTCTACAAGCTGATGCGAAGGATCAGAGGGTAAGTTCACTCTTTGCTGAATTACCCCCTTAGTTTACTGGGCACTTCTAATGTCTCCTCCCTTGCACTTTACTGTCATTGCTCCGCATAAGAAAGACATGAAGGTACAGTACACAAGCGCAGTGGTGTGGCACCCAGTCTGACTCCCTGAGTCATGTGCCAGGTTGCAGTCATTACAGTGGTATATCTGAATCTGTGTTTTTATTTAAATCTCTGATTTGTTTTTAGCAATAATATTATTAAATAAATTGTCCCCCTAATCCCTTAATCAAAACTCCATCATTATCTTTAACCCAAAGCATTTACATTCATCAAGCGTAAAGACGAAGTTGGCACACTAATAAAACTATAATTGTGACCCTAAAATATAAAGTGACCCTGTGTCCTGGCTAATATGTTTAGGAGGGCTGCAGCATGCCATATACCTCAATTCACAGGTTTCTGTATGACACTTCTTTTAAACGGGCAGCATCGCAGAATGATTTTGCACAATTTTGCCCATGAGTAGTAAAGTCAATTATTGTAATTGTACATTCACTATTCAGCACATTTTCACTGTGATGCAATATGCATGAACTAGAATAGGGATGGACATTGGCACTGTTGTATCACATTTTGGTCACCCTAATTGTCTCATAAATTATAACAACTGTTTTCACATTAATTTCAGTAGCATACAATTCCTAGCTAGCTTCTTGTCAGTGGCTTTTATGAGCTAAAAATCATACCTAAATTCTGTCATGTGGGTCTGGTCTGACAGCTTTTTAGGCTGTCAAATGAGGAAATGCTTCTACCCATTAAATTCTGGGGATTGGTGTCCCAGGCCGTACCATGTTAGTTGTAGTGTTGTGCAACAAAAAAAACATTCTTTTTTTTTTAATTTTTTTTTTAATAACCTACAGTATAAGCAAATCTAACAAAATCAATATTATATCAATATCAAAAATATCAATATAACCGGAACAAACATGTTTCTGTCCTATCTCCTCCTGAATATCCAGACTGGTCCTAGTGTTGGCAGGCCAAGCATTTTTGCTAGAATTCCTGCTGCAACTGTTTCAATTTGGTCCTGAGAAAAAGGAACATTGTTGCAGGTTGCAACATCCTGTAGCATTATTTAAACTATATTATCTGGGTAAAGTCTAGCCAAGGAGTAGAGATAGTAGTACAGAGTAATCTCTACAAAACACTAGTGCAGTGATTTTCAACTGGGGTTCCGCAAGGACAACCCAGGGGTTCCGTGACACACTGGTTGATTGGCATCATTACCCGGCTCATCAGAGAGATCACATCGATCTCTCTCTGATGAGCCGGGTAATGATGCCGATAGCTAATAATTCAGTCTCTGTCCCTGCTAACAGTGGTCTGACAGCAATCACTGTCAGGGGTGGTTCTGGCCCTATGAGCACCCTGGCTGAACCACCCCTTGACCCCCCCTGCACCCCCTGACTAGCGTCCCCCACTCACCACCTCCTCCAGTGTTCCAGTGACACTCCTCCTCTGAGCACCGCTCCACAATGAGGTAAGTGGAATGCGATGGCGCTCCTTGGTTGCTTTGGGTTTTCACGGCTTGCCAAATAGAGCTGAGAAGACCCAAAGCAGCCAAGGAGCGCCGTCGCATTCCACTTACCTCATTGTGGAGTAGCTTTCAGAGGAGGTGCATCACCGGAATGCTGTAGGAGGTATGTTTGGCTATGGGCAATGTGGGCGTCAGCGCCACTCAAATAGTTTGTGCGTTGGGCAGTCACCCACATCGCCAAGCACTAGAACTGGCCCTGATCACTGTTAGCAGGGATCGAGACTGCATCATTAGCAATCAGCACCCTAGAAATCACATAACGTGCGTGACGTCACTGATGTCTACATACCCGACGGGTCACAGAGGGAGGATCCAAGGCTGCAATCTCTCTCTGAGTCGGGTAATGATGATGATTGCAAATAATGCGGCCTGTCTCTGCTAACAGTGATCTGACAGTGATCACTGTTAGCAGGGACCAAGACCACATTATTAGCAATCAGCACCATTACCCGATGCATCAGAGAGAGATCGCAGCCTTGGATCCTCCCTCTGTGACCCATCGGGTATGTAGACGTCAGTGACGTCACGCGCGTTATGCGATTTCTAGGGGTTCCGCCTGAAATTTTATTACATCAAAGGGTTCCCCTGAAGAAAAAAGGTTGAAAAACACTGCACTAGTGTATAGTCCTGCTTTCCTGCCCAGAAAAAGACAATACAATTATAAGAATAATTTTTGACAAAACATGTTTGTTTTGGGCTAAATTTTGGAAATTGACACTTTTTTTCCCCATGAAAACATTTACTGTACTGTAAGGTATAAAACTATTTCTTTTTGCATTTTTATTTTGCAACGGATCAAACATGCTCTGAGCGTTGGGGAACTGGGAGATTAAAATATAATTCTAAATTATCTTTCATGCATTTTTTTTTTTTTTTTTACATTGAAATGTTGTTTTGGATCTTATATAAATTGACAGAAACCTTTATAAATATCCAGTTACATTTCATAGTTAAAGGAAATATAAACCTGACCAATTATATTTTTTTGTTAAGTTCTCAATTTCCTTTTTAAATAAATGTGTAATCTTATACATACACAGTCCATTCTGTGCATTGCTGCAAATGTGTGCTGAGGCAGGAGTCTGGCACATCTTATATGCTATGACCTGCGAGATAAATTAAGTACAAGGTGCAGTGTGTGTGAAAGATCTCATTCATACAGGACTTTTTATTTTATAAATATATATAATATAATAATATGTTGAGGCAACTGGACCTGATGTATTTTTCATGCGGATATTTGGCCAGTCGTGTTACTGACTTTTTAAATTCAGAACATGTCCACTGTAATATGACTTAATGCTACATACTGTATGTAAGCTGCAATCTGGAGGAGAAGCTGAGTAGTTCCAGAGGTGGGAGGCTGCACTCAGTGTTAAAGAGTTATTCAGGCCTCTTTAACACAACTGTGTTCAGAGTATTTTAATCCAGTATTCCCATGGATAACCACATGCAGTTGTCCCTGAAATGCAGCGAGACTCACATCATGACTATCACTGAAATGTACTTACACACCCATACAAACATACACATACATATTAACTGAGTGCTCATATCATCACCAAGTGCATTGTTGGTTGTTCATTAGGTATTGTTTAAATTTTTCTCAAAACGATGCCATTTTATATACTGGGGAAGCATTAAGGTCGTGTGTTTGTTTTAATGAGCAGACGCAGCAGTAGTAAATAAATGAGGGACAGGCATTGGGGCACTGGTGGCCTAACCTAAAATTCATGGGGTTATTCACTAAAGTCCAAATTGTTGCGTCTAGGTGCGAATACGCCAGATAAAGACAGTTGCAATACACTGCTACTGTCGCAGTCGTGTCTTTATAATGAGCATATTATCGCAGTCGCAATTTTATTATGGGAAAATTGTCACAATCGTAACTTCAAAAAATTGTTGCGACTTTACAATGGGGAAATTGTAGCGGATTTGCTATGGGAATCCGCCGTTTGTGAATTTGACAGTCGAATTCGCACCTTAGTGAATAATCCCCTTCAGACTATGAACCTAGAAGATTGTGAGCTTTAGGATCTATCCACTGTGAGTCCCCAGGCAGGTGTAAAAGATTATTGCAAATTTTTTTTTTTAGCAAACCTGTTCATGAAATGAATACATCCCAATTTAGTAGCAGCTTGTCATAATGTCATGTGAACTTGTTCCCCAAACTGCTGCTCTTCATGCATTAATCATATTACCTCTGCCCTGCTCACTTTTATCACCAAGACAAGTAACCCAAGCTACATTTGCCATTCAGCATACATCAGTGAAATAAAAATATCCCAAGTGCTGGTCTGAATATGATCTATGTGCTATACACATCAGCACACACTAAATAGAATGGAAAATGTATAGTAGGGATCCATCCAACAGATATTTTGGAACTTTAACCACTAAGGATGCTGGGAGTTGTAGGAGGGTGGCAGGCTGAGCATCTTGGATATAATGCTGTTTGCTCAGCATTTGTGAAATTCCATTTTCTCTGTTCAGCATGTTGCAAGAAATAAGTGTGGAGTCAGCACTGTTAAATATATTGACAAGAATTGTAATGTATGATGCCTGATATTAGTTCTGACCTCTCATACAGCACTGGGTGAGCATTACTTGCAATTTCAGGGGGAAAAAAAAGAAATCATTTCATATGATTCAACCTGTTCCAAAACAATCTTTATCACTAACATATAATTATGTCACTGCTAAGCTCATCCATTTCTCATATGAATAAGGAGGTATCTTGTTTTCCATTAGTCTCTTTCTTATATTCAGCACTTCTATTGTGCAGAAACTCCTGATCCACAAGAACGCTTTCAGGCGCCTTCAATGACTCTTTTTCTCTTCATTTATACTTCCCAGTTGAGTGGCAGAAATTGCCATGTTTCACAGACAGCTGGTGCAAGTTGATTTGTGAGCAAGTACCGCAGTCGGTCATTCAGAGACTGGTAACACTATTTTTATGTATAGCCCTTTTTTTGCAGCTATGGGGTGGTAGGGGGGGGGAGGCAACAGTCTTTGGTGCAGCAGTGACAGGTCAGGGTCTGCATACAGAGCATTCTCAGATCTGCAGTCAGACACCGTTGCTTCAAGATCTGTGCATTTTAATTTACAAATCAATGGAGGGAGAGAAGACAATCCCAAGGCAGTTTTGAGCACGTGCCCAGAATGCACACTGCACTATGGAGGGTCACTGAGCCTGCTCTTTGCTCATTCAGCTCCTTCTACTCTTTTTTCACTTTATGTTTATTACAAATGCTTTCCGTGCAATTGTACAAATTTGTACAACTCTATGCCAACAATTTCCGTGCAATGCTGAAATGGAGGCAGTTTGTAATATAACAAATATTAAACACAAATAAATAGATTTTACATTCAGATGCCCCTTACAGTATATTAAAGGGACAGTTAAGACAAATTATATTACCCTACAAGCCCATAGGGAATGCATTTTGAAATATATGCAATAACAGCTTTCTGCACTATTTCATCTTATTATTATTATTGTAGCATGTCTCCCTGCCTGCAGCTATCTCTGGTAGTTTATGATAAATACATACTATGTATCATAATTAACTATTCTTATTGGTAACATTTGCTTTTTACTGGTTATCATCATTCTGTGCTGCTTTGGGAAGTAGGAAAAGGAACAGACAGTAAAGAAAGATTAATCATGCATTTTAAAGGAGAGCTAGTGTTGAAATACACTGTTGGACTGTTGGAGGGGTCCCAGTGCAAAATCTGTACTGACTCACCCCTTCATCCTCCCTGCTATGATTTTGCAAATAAATCCCCGTTTTCCATAGTTGTGGGACAGTGTTGGGAAGTCAGACCTGCCCACCAGGCCTAGTGCTAAAGAGTATCTTCTTTTAACATTAGTGGATCTCTAGCAGCCTGTACAATTCCAAGCATTGCAGTCAAGAATGGCTCAGCTGTGAAAAGCAACATGGCAGCTCTCACTAATGTAAAGAATGGAAATAAACAGGGTGTATATGCCATGTGTTCTCAACAAGACTGTACAACAGGTTAGAGTTTAAAAGAAAATCCATTCGTAAAATATAAACTATCTGCCCTATAGATTCTTTTCTTTTAAGCACATTAGACTTTTTGTGTAAAATGATAGAGTTCATTTTTACTGTTCAAGTAGATACTGTGATGCAGAATACTACAGGTAAACATCACAAAATAGCAGCAAGCTGAACTACGAGAGGAGAGGTACTAGCAGCAGGAGGAGAGGCTGATTACAGGTATTTCCTTGCCACAGCATGCTACAGTACAGACACACTAAGGATCCTGCAGACAGTGTTACAATTTCATAATAGACTACAGTAGGAGTAAAGGTAGCTGTAAAAAGGAGACTGTTGTCCAGATACATACTGCTGTCAGAGAGAACCCACCAGCACTTCTGTGTTTGTGTGTCCCAGGGGGAAATGAAACACTTAGGACTCCAGGCTAGTGGAACGGCAAGAGAAGGCATTAGAGCAGCACATTATAAAATACTGGATGCAACTGTATTGTTGTTACATTGCTAGTATGGGCTGTTCAGAGCACACTGTAAATCACCACCAATTCCTAATTATAGGTGGAGAAAGTACCAAAAGAAGCAGATCAGTAGGATGAAGTAAACAGTAGCACCAGTATTTGTGTTTTAATGCAGGTCTGTTAAATCTAATGACTAGTTGTGTCCTGAGCTGCTACATTTAAGTATTTTATCCTGAGACAGAATGCTGCCGTTTAATTATCTATACCAGAAATGAATTTAATAAGATGATCAGGTTATCTGTTTCTCTTGGGGGATTGAAGAACAGTGCACCCTGTAGGGAAAATATCAGTGGCAGCTGCTATATTTTATAAAGGGTCTTAGCTAAAGGGATGATCTGGTCTAGTTTTATAATTGGGATGGGGAGGGGGGGCTATAAAGCCATAGCAGCAACAGCCTGAATCAATCTATTAGAGAAATTGGTCAGAATTCAGAGATGTTCATGAACATTTCATCTCATTAACACGGATCTAACTCTGGCATCTAAATATAGCTCCTTTACAACTCAGGAACCCATTAACTCCATATTGCCGGACACATTTTTATGGTTCTTTAGTCTTTTAATTAATTCATTTGCTGCATAACCTTTTCAAATGAGATGGGCCCGTTTACAAGTTCATGGACCATAGGCCAAATCTTATTAAAATGATGATGCTATAAGTCATTGCCTATTAAAGTGATGTCGTTTTGAAATGTCAGTGAATTGTTTGGCAGGCTGGGGGCTATTCAAAATCTTTGTAGGGTCACATCAGCTTTGCTCTTTTAGTAAACCTGGAATACATTGGTTGGTTGGTCAGGTCATTTAAATTCAAGCATAAATGGCAGGTAAGTGGTGTATATAGTAGCAGAACCAGCACCTAGCCCTCTCTCTGGCAGCTGATCCTCACCAAGGAATGTAAAGGCAGTGGGTGAGATCTCCACAGCCCTTCTTTACTCTGTTTTTGACTCCTCCTTCCCCCACCCTGTATGGGGTGATGAAATAAAACCTGGGATTCCCCTTATCTTTTGTTAAGATCTCTCTATCTTCTCTGATAGGAAGCTTAAATGGCAGGAAGGTTATAAGTGTTTAAATAAGGCAAAAAGCACATTACTGCAACTTGCCTTACTGTATTAAGCTCTGGATCACAAGGACTTTTGAAGTCTTTGCTGGCACAGTAACCCACTAATTTCCCCCAGGCACAGCTTATTAATACACAATTGGGAGACACAATGATAGGCAACTGTTGGATGAAAACTGGAGTGTCTGGTGGGATCCCACACAAGCATACTGTAAACAGTCATGCAGATTGTGCTCTGGTGAAACTGCACTCCATCCTTAGTGCCATAAAGTGCTAACCATTGCTCCATTGTGCATGTGTTGATTTGAATTGAATTAAATTCAGAGAGTGAGACTCTGGGCTACATGTATCAGAGAGTCTGGGTACAGATCCTGATATTTGGGAGACTACTTTACACATTTCTTTATTCCATGTAGAGGGGGAAGTTTTACCAACAGACATATGCAGTGGGCTGGCTCTTAAAATGATGTCATAGTAATAATTGTATTGAATATTAGGGTGATAAAAGAACTTTGATGAGCCACTTCCAATTACTGAGTCTCTAATGTGAACCCCACTGTCAGACTAACTATAAGAGATTAGAGGTCTGGACCCCAGTGACTGGATACTGACTAAATCGAGTTATGTCTTTAACCAGAAAATAACTTTTAAAAGGGCTGGGGTTAAAATAAAATAAATGGGGACTGAGTTCTGATTGGCAAGGGTTCCGTTGGGACAGGAGAATTCAGGGGTACTTCACTATCCCCTAAGTAAGATGTGCAGGACTTAATTACCTTCTTCACCTGATTCCCACCCAATTAACCTTACCAACGGAACGCTGCAAATACAGGATGAACAAGGCCAAACAAATTCCCCTTTAACAGAACTTGGCAAATTCCCCTTTAACAGAACTTGGCAAATTCCCCTTTAACATCAAGCACAACAAAGAAAGGGAATAACAAACAGTTGGGACTCACCCACATAGAAACCTTGTATGGCGAAGCAGGACGCCAAAGGGGAGGCGAAAACAGGTAGCGGGAAGCACCGAACAAACAAACTCAATTTTAACCCACTGAACAGGGGGAAAGGCGCTGGACAAAACACCAGAAAGTTTAACTAAACAAACTAGCTGACACCCAGACTAGAAATTGACCTAACTAGAATACAAAGGCTTAAACACACACTGAATATTAACAAATGAACCAGAAGCACCTTGTTAGAACCTAACCAAAATACAGTGGCAAAGGTTTGGGGGAGAGGACCAGTTAAAAACCCTGTGGGGCCATCTGATTGGTCAGAGCGAACATAGAACTTAACCCCTTTCCATGCCAGAATCCTAACACCCACACAGCTGAATGGCTACTTTACTTGCAGCCCAGATATTACTGTGTGTTTTTTCACTATTAAAGCTGGTTTCACACAAGGACGAATTTTACTCTGCATTTTTTTGGCGGCGAAAAACAGCAGAAATATGCGGTTATGAAAACCTATTCACAGTAATGACTATCATCTGTGTAATGACACGCTAGCATTTCATAGAAAGAAATATGCGCTAGTTCTTTCAATCGCATAATACACAATGCAAAAAATGTAACATGATTAGTAACAATAGGAATTAAACAATTGCGGTCACACATGAGGGTAAAGCGCTGAGATAGTGAGGTGTTTCACATGGAAGTACCTCCCCAAATGCTACTTTTTAAAAAAAACACATCGGAAAATTCGCCAGTTTGAGTGTGTTTGCATTCACCATGTGTTTTTTTAAATGCCATAGAAAATTAGCCGCGTGATCCCTTCCTTAGAAAAGCTGCGTTATAGTAAACTGAGACTAGGCTGGTAAGCATATTAATGATATATTGTCTTTAAGAACAGAGAGGCTTAATTGAAGAATCACATTTGAAAATAGTACTTGAATTTATCAGGCTGGGGAAGATCATGATGGAACATGGTAGTCTGGAGCAGTATATTATTTATATAGCCATTCTTACAAATGCACTCATGTGTTAAAAATGAAAGCTAAGAAAATGCACTCAAGAACATAACACAAACCAAAAACTAAGCAAGGCAGCTAAGTAATTCTAAGAAAGCCAAGAAATGAATTGCTTCCTTACAAAGAGCAAATCTGACTAAGCACAAAAAAAAAAAAAATGAAATGAAATGTTACATCAAGAATGTCAATCTCGCTGTTCTCCAACTAGTGTGAACCGCGTCTACCAGAGATCATAGGAATTTTTGAGAGACTACACTAAGGGATTAGAAATTGCTCTGAGTCTCTGACCTGCCAGTATTAGGTGGCATGGTGTCTAAATCAGTTACTGTGTTGTGTACTGCGTTGTGTTGTATCTAAGGTGAAATGTCATATAGAATTTAAGGGAATGAAAGAAATATTTTCCTAAATGTTGAACCTTCCTGACCATGTGCCAAGAACTGACCTACATAAAGGTCAGAGAATCATTCTTTTTGGAAGACAATGTGCCCAGGATCTCTGGTATCTTTATACATTTAGAGAGCATTTATTGCATTCTCAGTGTGTGCTTTCTGAGCCCAGTGATTCTTAAAGTAGTAAAGTAGCAAGAATTTTATTGCAGTATTTGATTTAACTGCTATGAAATAAGAACCTTGCAGAACCATCACATCGGGCATGGTTATTTGTATTACAGGCATCCACAAGTCTGTCCAAGCATTTGCTGACTATACACATCCTTTAACCTCGTTAAATGTATTTTAAAAGAGAACTCTGGGAGACATGACCTCTCGCTTGCTACGGTCATTCAGAAATACAAGAAATACCAAATGATCTGTATGGCTTTGTATAGCATCAATCGACAATATGCAGCAAATCAGATTTTCTAGAATTAAAAGAAAAAATGTCTTGTCAATTGAGAAGAAAAAAAAGAAAAGAAAATCTGTCCCGATACCTATATTTTCACTAATCTTTTGCCAGTTCTCTTCAAAGGCAAACACATTGCATAGATATTCTCAGTAAAACTGAATTTCTGTCTCTTTATCCGCAATGGGGACAGAAATTTTCTGTCATTCCCAAATGCATTACACGTTGAGGTCCCCTATAAACTGACAGGTTGAAGGTTATTACATGCCTTCCATTGATTGGAAAGAAACAGCTCCTGGATTTATTTGACTGGCTAGCAGCAGACTGAGATGGCATAGTATGACATTGGCCACAACCCTTACCTATGCACATTATTGCACAGATCTAAGTTGATTGTAGGCCAGCATAGTTAGATGAACCTGTTCTAAATTGGTCAAGTGACAACATAATTCCTCTATGTACTAAAGAAAATAGAGTTAATAACTTGGGCGTAGTGGAGCTATTTGATGTCCAGGTGTCCCTTACAGCCTTAGCATTAATTAACATTATAGTTATACCTATGTATGACACATAGTTTTATGAAGCATTTGTATAAATATCTGAATATGCGAAAATACTTGTTCATACTACCGACCAAAATTTTGATTTTAAAGTCAGGGAGATTAAAAATATGGTAGCTGTGGCTTTAAGACCAGAACAGAATGTCAAGTATATTGAGGGCCTGTGTTGATTTTAATGAGGTTTAACAGTTTTCATATTTTCCATTCCTATAAAAAATGCTGAATTGATCACTTTATTGAAGAAATACTTGCCACAGAAGTTAGTTGATATAATATTCTAATCATATGTGTCTGTCAGCGTTTCTGTTCAGCATTTCCATTCAATTGGAAAAAGAGGACTACATACAGATTATTTTTATTAAAGGCACATTAATATTTCAGTAGAAGCTGCTGTAATATGAATGAACATGTTTGCTTTGTTTATTAATGACACATATGTGGTTTCTAGGGAATCGATATGGAGTGAATGGTTTCTCTGCATAGATGGACTGGAAGAATTACCGAGTGAATTACAGTTGATATGCAGTGCCTTGAAGTCTCTGTTGTAGAATTAAAGGGACAGTAAAGCCAGCAAAAAGAGCTATCTATGAATTGGCCACCTAGTTTTAAGTAGAACAGGTTTTAAAATGACAGATTTAGGCTTACTGGTGTAGTAATTGATGGATTTTGATGCATCAGATATACTCCAAAATCACTGTTTCTACTAATTATACTGCATATAGAGTATATTTGTGTGCCTGGAGCTCCCTCTAGTGACACCTGTTGGTATGGCATCTGGCTGTTAGTGTATTCAGTAGGGCCTAGCTGGGTTTTCTGCCCAGAGATAAATAACAGTTAAGGCCCTTTCCTGGCATATAAAAGTTGGTGAAGGGGTGGACCCTGGGTATTTCTTCCACTGCATGGTGTTGCAGCAGCCAGGTCTCCACCCTCCTGGTGGGGATCCTGGAGAAGATTCTCCAAGGCAATCAAGTCAGATTAGTTTATATGTTTAGCTCATCTCAGAGGGTGAGAGTATATAGGAGAGGTTATATAGCTTGGTAGCCTGAGACCCCAATTGGAGGAGCAATGGGCTTAGAGGCCTGATGGTGATTCCAGCTTAGGGACTCTGAGTGGTAGGCTTAGAGACCAGGGATTAGCCTTGAAGTGAAGATGGAATCCCTGAGAGGTCTGTTCAGTGAAGGGAGCTACCAAAGAGATCCCACTGTAAGGCCCATGTGCAGACTGCCTGTGATGTCAGCTGTGGGTAACTATGTATCTGTGTACATGCCTGTCATGAGGATGAAGTATGTGCTGTAACTAAGATGTACTGACTGCTAAACTATGCAAGACCTGCCATTTACTTTGTTAAATAAATAAGTTTGTGTGTTTTCAAACAAGAACCACTGGCGACCTGTGATTATGTTGATTTACTAAAAGTACCACTCCAACATGTAAGCGAGATCTGCCCCCTGAGGTGTTTGTTAGCCGGGTATGGAGATGTGCTATGGTGGGTTTAGTACAGGGGTTAGACAAAAAAACTGTAACACCTGTTATTTTAGTGTGGGAGGTTTCATGGCTAAATTGGACCAGCCTGGTGGCCAATCTTCATTAATTGAATATTGCACCAGTAAGAGCAGAGTGTGAAGGTTCAATTATCAGGATAAGAGCACAGTTTTGCTCAAAATATTGCAATGCACATATTATGGGTGACATACCAAAGTTCAAAAGAAGACAAATTGTTAGTGCACGTCTTGCTGGCACATCTGTGACCAAGACAGCAAGTCTTTGTGATGTATCAAGAGCCACGGTATCCACGGTAATGTCAGCATACCACCAAGGAGAACGAAACACATCCAACAGGATTAACTGTGGATGCAAGAGGAAGCTGTCTGAAAGGGATGTTCGGGTGCTAACCCGGATTGTATCCAAAAAACATAAATCCACAGCTGCCCAAATCACGGCAGAATTAAATGTGCACCTCAACTCTGCTGTTTCCACCAGAACTGTCTGTCGGGAGCTCCACGGAGTCAATATACACGACCGAGCTGCTATAGCCAAACCATTGGTCACTCATAAGAGAACGATTAAAAATCACTTTATTTCACCACATGGGTTAATTAAAAACAACATAAAAAAATAACAAAACGTGCCTACGCGTTTCGCGCGTGGCGCTTAATCATGGCATAAAGTATATATATTCCCATTGAGAAGCTGTCCGTGACTTTCTGAGCACCCAGCTGACAAACAGCATAAGGGGATTGAAGCGGTTAGTCATATGTACATTGGTCACTCATGCCAATGCCAAATGTCAGTTTCAGTGGTACAAGGAGCACAAATCTTGGGCTGTGGACAATGTGAAACATGTATTGTTCTCTGATGAGTCCACCTTTACTGTTTTCCCAACATCCGGGAGAGTTATGGTGTGGAGAAGCCCCAAAGAAGTGCACCACCCAGACTGTTGTATGCCCAGAGTGATGGTTTGGGCTGCCATATCATGCATTCCCTTGGCCCAATACTTGTGCTAGATGGGTGCGTCACTGCCAAGGACTACCGAACGATTCTGGAGGACCATATGCATCCAGTGGTTCAGGATGACAATGCACCAATACACAGACTGATGAAAGATTGGTTTCATGAACATGAAAGTAAAGTTGGACATCTCCCTTGGCCTGCACAGTCACCAGATCTAAATATTATTGAGCCACTTTGGGGTGTTTTGGAGGAGCGAGTTAGAAAACGTTTTCCTCCACCAGCATCACATAGTGACCTGGCCACTATCCTGCAGGAAGAATGGCTGAAAATGCCTGTGACCACTGTGCAGTGGTTGTCATTCCCAAGACAAATTGATGCTGTATTGGCCGCAAAAGCAGGCCCTACACCATACTAATAAATTATTGTGGTCTAAAACCAGGTGTTTTAGTTTTTATAACTATAGTGTTACACTTGTTTTGCAGAATAATCATAGCAATGGCAGAAAAAACAAGCACTTTGAGCAGAAGTTATTGACTAATCTTAGCTCCTCCTCCTGTTACCTCTGTGCAGGCTGCTACTTGTATGCAGCATTTATATTACTAAGCAGCTTTTGATTCTGGGTTGTTTTAGGCTGTTTTTATGCAGTTTTTCAGTCTTCTGGAGATGCATTGTACTAAGTTTTCTGAAGCACGTAAAAGTGAATTTTAATTAGTTTTAGGAGGGGGGATCATGCTTAGTTAGTGATCCTAGCTCCTGATTAAGGGGGAAGTGTTGGGATTATCTGAAAATCTGCTCCAAGTGCTGTTTTTTTTTTTTTTTGCTATTTCTGTAAGTATTC
>WMED01000564.1:20587-33585 GCA_019650415.1 Pipa parva
ACACTTACTACTAGGTGGCCAGTATATAGAAAGCTCCTTATTTACGGGCTTTAGTGTCCCTTTAATACTTAACACAGGAATGCCAGCAAGGGGCATTGGGGTGGTGCTGCTCAGACAACTTAATAAACTAGGGTGCCTGCTGGGCAGTCACATGATGGCTCTTCAATTCTGAATACATCATTAGCATGTCCCAAACAGCGAACCCAGCCATGCATTTAACAGTCCAGTACTTAATGGCAGGAAATGCTTTTTTTGCATTGTAGCATAAGAGTAAAACTAATTTGTGAGTCTTGTGTGATAACTCCTGTTTAGTTAATGGCTCTCATGTTTGCTAAAAGATTACATTGACAGCAATAATAATCATACATGAAGAGTGGTAGCTGTACAAAAAGTACCCCTTAGGGTAGATTTCTATGTACTGATGTCCTGGGGCCTTTAAAAAAAAAGAAAAGGGGGTTATGTTGGGAGTTGCAGTTCTTATTTTATAATGGTCTGTGTCCACGTGTAGCTCAGGTTGTACAAAATTTATTCATATCAGAAACATATATTTTACCGCCGCCTCAGTAAAACCAAATTTAGCACATATTCCTATTTGCCAGTGCATAGGAAAGAGACAGTTTTAGCTACTAGAAAGGACAAGGCAAAATGGGTTTGTTTTTCTTGGAACAGAGATACCTGTTATGAAATAACATTAGTAATGAATGTACACAGGCTTTCAAGGAACTAAGTACAAAGGATGCTCTGAGGCACTCACAGTAAGAAACAGGCAGTAAGAAAGGCCATGAAGGTATACATTAATATTAGAGGAAAGCAAGTCATGGCTTCACCCCAGAAACGCATTATGTATGGCACTTTTGATGCTGACGGACACTCTTACAGACTGCATACTAAAACTATGAATACCTTCATGGAATTACAGGTGCAGCATGTTAAAGCTACAAGTTTGTGTTCCACAAAGCATTAGAAGAATGAACAAGAACACAGGGAGTCTATGCACCCTATAAGCAGTAATACACACTTGCCACTGAAGAAATGCCCAAGGTATTAACAGAATCACGGAAGAGAAAATCACGTGTGAATGTTCTATAATGTAACATTTCCAGGAAAGCTTTGTGAATGAGAGTGAGAATGCATGCTATAATGTGTTATTGATGTGAATATCAAAGCTGTAACCAAGGAGTCAGCAAAGGGTGCAGGAAGGGTTCATGGATGGATAGAAAGGGAGAAATTAAAGGAAAAACAAACTATATGTTGAAGAAGTGTTTACTTTGACATAATTGTTGACTTAATTGTTGGATGAAGCCCAAAAAATCACTGGCACTGGTTATTTTGTACAAAGATCATGTATGTACTGAAATGAGTAGCAACTGCCATAGTGTATATCTGCTTGTTATACTGAAAAATATCGCCCCTAGGTTATAAAACAGTTCAGTCTAGTGTCTAAATTACCATGAAAATTGCTTGGATTTGCTGAGCAAACACTTTTGAAATATTTCTGAAATATGGGAGATAGAGGACATCATTAAACTTCTGTCCTTCGTGTTTCACAGTACCAGAAAGTAATTCAGATAGTAGCAGCCTATGGTAAGCCAGGAGGACCTAGTATTGACATATTTTTTTAGAATCAAAATTAGGGCTTATATCTGTATTGCACATTGCTGTTGACCACCATGGATGCTGATCCATGATATATCAGTGACAGCAGTGTGAACCTGAGCCTTACGCTAACAGATACATAATTATTTAGATTGCCCTTAGAGAATATCTAGGGTTAGGGATAGCTTTTGCCCTATTGTTAGAAAAAGAAGTACAGCCTACAGGTCCACCAAGGAGGAAGAGTAGGTCATAGCACTGAACATTCACACCCCAGTAAGGGCCCAGACTAGTGTAGAAACCCGCCTTTGGTTATCTTGTGTCCACTCTGAAATCATTCTGTTGTAAGCTTGCAGTGTAAAGCTGATTGTAACATAGCATTAAAATTACCTTAAATAGGTACACCATTGTTCCCAGAATGCACTACCATTACCACCGTAGCACGCCCCAATGTGAATCAGCAGAGCAAAATATAGTAATTAAGGAAAAAGCAGCACGAAAAAATGGTGGATTAAACCATTAATATTTACTGTGATACAGAATCAGCGACAGTGACATGTTTTGGGTCAGAGCCCTTTATCAAATGTTTGATCATGTGCTGCTTCTTCCTTATCTACTACATTTTGCTTATCTATTGTACTGGAACTAGCAGTGTATAAACCTACATTAAGAAGTACTCCCCTCAGGATTATCTCTTCTTATTACCTTGTGAATCGGCATAGCGCCACCTAGGTTAAAATTATGCACAACAAGCAACATAAAATTGTGATTAAAGGGAAATTATGGTGATGTAATAACAAAAAAAATCTTTTTGTTTTTTGTTTTTAAAATCCTTGGGTACTGTTGCAGTCCATTTATATGTATAATTAGATTTATATGCACCAAGATATTGGTAGTTAGTTGGGTAGAGTCAGTGCTGGCTCTGCCATTAGGCAGTATAGGAAAATGCTAGGGGCGCCCCTTGCATTTTTTTTTTTACATTGTGCCAGACGCTGGGAGAGGTTGTGTGCAGCCGCGGCTCAACTTTATATCTCCCAACTGGCAGCCACGGCTCAATTTTTTATCTCCCAATTTGCAGCCGCGGCTTGTCGGGAGATGTGAAGTACAGCCGCAGCTGCCAATTGGGAGATCTAAAGTTGAGCCGCGGCTGGACGGTGCTGTTGGAGGTGAGTGGGGGCCGCAGGGCAAGGGGGGCAGCGCGGGACAGGAGGGGGGGTCGCCGGGTGGTGGGTTGCCTAGGGTGCCAAGAGGGCCAGGGCCGCCTCTGGGTAGAGTGCAGTATTTTGCCTATATATATATGAGTGTGTGTGTGTGAGTGTGTACATATACTGTATAAAAGTGTATTTTGGTGATTTTTTTAATGATTTCATCTTCACAAATTGATACATTTTGACATTTCTTTGATTGAAGCACCTGTGATATGGTACTGTCTTTTGATTTATCTTGTTGCTTCAGAAACACGCTTATTAACATCATTGTTTGTAAACTGAATTATTTTAACGAATGTGTAGAATGGCTTTTAGAATATGTGTAGTTTCACTCGAGGCGGTTACATTATTTTGTCATAATCTATAGGCAAAGTGTTAAATATAAAATTTAACTAAGCCAGAATGTCACTTTCTCATATTACACTGAATTACAGCTTATTAAAAAATGTGTTCTTTAAGTCACATATCTATTACCTTAAATATACTAGGCCATTTCATTATGAATAATATCCATATTGTAGTTGGACGTAGTTATTAATTTTGACAACATGCAAAGAATAAGGGTAAAATAATACAGGTTCTGTAGTGTGCATTGCATATGAATGCGGAATATGCTGTGTTCATTAGGCAATGGTAAGTCTCTTGGGTGCAAGAAAGGTTCTAAGTATATTGCTTTGCTTAGAACTTAGTGTAGCCAACAGAATTAATAAACTGCCCAATAAGGGTATATGACCTTCATAAAGTCCTTTCAGTATAGAGGAGTTAAATTGAGCTCCCAGAATTATTTAATTCATTGGATAAGAAGATTTGCATTGCTCACCAGACAAGTGTATTGCAGTATACAGTGGTAAAAATAGATCAGATACTGTTCTATAACCTGAGTGTGTCCCCATTGCTTTAATCAGGGACCTGGTGACCTTTTCTGAATTGTTTCCAAATTCATTAAGGACATAGATCTCTTTTTATGCTCTGTTCACTTACTGATGCTATGTGACTGATTCCACACTCATTTCACACATTACAAGGTTACTGCACCTTACTAACTACTTTTGCAAGAATTTCATACTGAAAATTGGTAATATACCACAGTATTCACAGGAAGGACATCCTTTTAATGTCCACACCTAAGTCTCCTGGGAGTCTGCTGTGAACAGTTTTTATTATTGCTGTTATGGTGTTTTCCGGTTTTGCAGTGATAAGAACCATCTCTAGCGATGTACCTGGTTACAGCCTAACGGAAATAATGGTTAAATGGATTCTGTTACTTACTAAGATATAAGGCTGTACAAAAGTTCAAGGAATGCTAATACATAGCAACATTGTTCTAGTCAACCTATGGTTCAATGAAAACACATTGATCTAATTTATCATGATTTACTTTTGTCTTGCTGCAGAGATTTTGCCTGCAGGTACCTAAAAATCTGCATTTAGTGGAGGAGTATATGAGTGGTTATACAGGCACAGCCATACCAGGCAAATTTAAAGGGGACATATTAATTCTAAATCTACATTCTTTAGATATCAGTTTATGAATGAGCATTCTTTGTTTAAATCTTGCTATTTTCTATTTAAATTACCATTTTCCAGTCCAGTCGTTGTACTGCATGTCTTGTTCTGTAGTACTTATAAGCTAGTATAGGTCTCCAGTCCCTTCCTCTACTCCTTCCCAGGGGGGTCTGCAATATCACTTTCCATTAGGTGATGCCATGCTTTGTGCCATGATGTACTGTTGAGCTACAATCTGTTGGTTGGTACGACAGATAGAAGAAAAAAAAGAACTCTCGATGCCAAGCTACTCTGGGGCAGAAATGAAGGGTTTCCAGCTTGCACACAGGTGGACACCCCCACTACTCATATTACTTGAGGAATTCAGGGGAAAAGAGCTTCAGATTGCATCCCACCCCTGATTACATGATTCTCATAATTAAACCCCACCCCAGCCTTCATAGAGGGGGCATAAAGGCCCCTACATCTTCCCAGGTATGGTTTTCTGTAGGTAGTGGATGCAGCTTGTTGCTGAATATTTGGATATGCATCATATACCTAAGACTGATGGTAAAGTATAATGTGCTTTTATAAATTATCAGCTGAGTCCATTATTTCTTTCAAGCAACCTTTTGACTTGTATGAAAGCAGCCGTAATTACAATTTGTAAGGACTTCATCTGCATGGAGTTTGTATGTTCTCCCTGCACTTGCGTGGGTTTCCTCCAGGCACTCCGGTTTCCTCTGACAATCCAAAAACATTCATCTGTGTGTGTGACTAAATAGGGAAAACTAGATTGTAAGCTCCATGGGGCAGGGACTGAAGTGAATGATGAATCTCTGTAAAGCGCTGCGTAAAATAGCGCTATATAAGAATGAATAAATAATAATAATAAGAAGAAGACCTGTTGCCTGACTTGGACATAGGTTAATATAATGGTGGCAGATGCTGCACTGAGGTTTGTGGGTACCATAAGTTAGGGATATTACTTTTACAAAGGCATATTTGATTTACTATGCAATTAGCCCTAATTTAAACACATATATTAAGGATTTCACTTTATAGTAAGTACAGTGCCTTTTATACTTAGGACCTTTAAAGGAGACCTAAAGTGAAAAAATAAAAAACTGTTAAAATACTTACCTTATACAGAGCCGGCTCTGTGAGCTGTGCTGTAATTAGCCGGCTCCCGATGTTTCCTCCGACGCTTCCTGCACAGCACTGGCTGACACAGAAGCCAGCACGCACCTCCTTCTTCTCCTTCCCTGGCCTCATACATCATCATGCTCATTGTGGGGATTGTTCTTATTGACCCCCGCAATGAACGAGATGATTTTTAAGCCCTGAAACACCTGAGGTGTAACAGGGTGGCAGGATCTGCATCGCTGGCTACCAGTCAGCCAGCACTGTGAAGAAGCATCAGGGGAAGCATCGGTAGCTGGTTAATCACAGCACAGCTCATGCTGTGACTGTAATAACTCGGCTCTGTATAAGGTTTTTATTTTAACTGTTGTTAAATAAAACTTCTCATTTGGAAAGGCATAGCAGTTGTAAAAATGTTATATTTGAAGCTAAATTCATGAATTGTATTGCCTTCTGTTTTTTCTTATCTTTGCTGATTGCAGCCATGTTATTAAACAGACCTATCCTAGTGTAGATGTTTTCTTTGGTGCTTCAGATAAAGCTTAAACAGCTTTGGAGCCCTGGAGCCCTATATTTAAAGCAAAATATCATACTTTATAGACATAATTTAAAATTTCTAGAAGCACAGTTATTATGTACTGTATAGTAACTATTAATAAATTTGAGGCATTTGTATTTTTTGGTGTTACTGTTCTTTTAAGTAGGCCAAGAGCACAATAAGGGGGCATTCACCATTGTGAGAAGTGAGCTCCGAATCCTTTGGCTCACTTCGCACAGATTCCAGTCTCAGCGAGGCGACTCGAGTGATCTTGCCGAGACTGGAATCCCCTTAAAGCGTTCGCTGATGTCCGCGTGCAGGACATCAGCGAGCGCATATCAGTCTGTGCGAAGTGAGCCGAAGGATTCGGAGCTCACTTCGCACAATGGTGAATTCCCCCCTAAGAGATTTAAAGGGGTGACACAACATTAAGTAGTTTTAGAAACTGTGATTTAATCAGTTCTCAGAGGGTTTTTGTCACACAAGGGAGAAAGCCACCTGAGGATTTTACTTTAACATAAACCTCAAGAATAGATCCAGAAACCCAGAGACAGGCAATTAGGTAGAAAAAAACCCACTGATTGGCAAACTAAAAGCAGGAACAGCCCTGGCACAGCAAGAACAGTCATGGCAGTGAATGCTTGGCATACCAGACAATTTATGTCTTTTCCATTTGTGGATGAGTTTAAATAGCACTAAAAAAACAGTTTATTAAATAAACAAGAAATCAGATAGTGGGATCTGAGCATGTTATCAGTAAACATGATACTGCATTATTACACAGTACATTATACTCCTTATCATTATCATGTGTGTGTGTGTGTGTAAATATTCTTCACTATACATTGTAGTGTTAACTAGTGTGTATATGCTCTACAACACTGTACAATTTTATCATAGTCCATGTCACTGAAAAATGCAGTGTTTGTTAACAGTATGTACATACTCTTTATCACTATACAGTGTAGTATTTGGTATCAGCATGTTCATACTCTTTATCACTATACAGTGTAGTATTTGGTATCAGTATGTACATACACTTTATAACTATACAGTGTAGTATTTGGTATCAGTATGTACATACTCTTTATCACTATACAGTGTAGTATTTGGTATCAGTATGTACATACTCTTTATCACTATACAGTGTAGTATTTGGTATCAGTATGAACATACTCTGCATCGCAAGGTGCCGGAGCCTATAAGGGGTTAAAACTTCTCTATGTGATCAGGCATGCTCAGTTTCTGTACCAGTCTCCGTATGACAAGGGACGCTGGAGGTTTTGCTTAAATACACTGATTTCTCCAAATTGGAGAATATTAATTATGGTAACTAAGATCCCAGAAGGCCACAACTCTTGCATTGTAGAACAGACAGAGACCATCAGCTCTCTTTTAATTAGGGAACGCCTGCCGCGCACAAGCCTGCATCTTCACCATCCCCTGGGAACTTCTCTAGCAGGAACACAGACAGGACTGTATGGAGCATGCAGAATGCATCTATATTGTTTAACAAGGCAGCCTCCATCTTTATGTGCAAGACCGAAGCTGTGTCATAGGGAAGTGTAAATCACAAAACCATGGTAGCTTCGCGGGATGGCTTCTTAGCAGAATAGGCAAAGATTAAGCCAGCAAATTTGTTTAAGAGCTTTAAGAGTTTTTTGCCTCATACTTTTATATATGATGGATATGAACTTGACATTTTAGTTCAAGGTTGACTTTCAGATTAGCTATATCATGATATAATAATCATTTTTACTACATTATTATAAATGGGACATGAACACTCTTCACTCTAAACAACTTGTAGTGATATTCATTAAATTATATTCAAAAGTTCCCAGACTTCAATGCAGTGATAATATTACTGCAGTGCACAGAGTACAGCTAGAAGGGTCAGGGTCAGATAGAGAGGTAAAAAGTCAGCTTTAACTACATTTAGACTATGTGTGCACATTAATTGAATTTAAGTGAATTAAGAGGCTTTTTGGGACCTCTTTTAAAATACATAATATTCTTACTTCCCATGAGCTTTAAGGATCCATGTTGTCTACTAGGCCCTCCTATAGTGTAAGCTTATGGTTCAGTTTTAACAGATACTGGGATGCACATTCCAATACTATATTGGTGAAGGAATTTACCAATTGTTGGAGTATTGTCATAAATAATAAAATACTTGGTTTGGATCAGACGTTTTATATGATTTGCGATACGGATACTGTTCATCATGGGACCTTTCAGAATTGCCAATGACTATGTTATATACAGTTGGTAATTAGGCAAAACTAGTTATGGAAATGAAATCACATAAGACCTTGCTACACTAATTAGGGAAATTGATTACAGATAAGCTATATTTAATTTCTCCTAGTATCTAAATCTTTAAATAAGGTTTTTCTCTCTTGTTACTGGCATTTTCATGTAATACAATTCTCACCATTCCCAAACAGTCATTGCCTGTATTGTGTAGGCCCATAGCCAATGGAATCTGAACAAGTGAAAGGGTTAGCGTATGGTTAGAGGGAGTGACCTTTTCTTTTTGATTACTGCAAAGTCATTGATTGGATCATCTGCTTTTTCATGAAGGTTTCTCAATGATTTTGACTCACTCCCAGTGGGAGAGATAAACCAAGCTGAATGTTCCTGTGGATTGTACTCCTTAGAGTGCATTTAAAAAGCCAACATCATTCTAACTCTGTTCAATCCCAAAGATTTCCTATTACACCTAGAGACACATACCCAGAGAGAACATCTTGCTTTTTAGCCTATTGATTTACCACTTGAGGGATAAATAGCATTAAACTTAAAGCCTGTACACCTCAAATTTCTAAGCTTCGCCCTCCAGGTGTTGTGATACTTAACTCTATGCCAGCTACAGGGGCAATCCCCTCAGCCCAGAATTGTGAAATTAAAACAATCTTCTGCAACCACCCCCCCCCCCCTTTATATATGTAATATAATATGTATAATATGTACCACGTCACATCATAAGCCCTGGCAGCTGCTTGTTTTGCCAAAATTTACTTAAAGCGCAGGGCATAGATAATTTTTTTTCCCATCTGCACTTTAAGAAAATTTCTGCGAAACAAGCAGGGGTCAGGGTGTATGACACGGTACACATCATATACAGGGGGCGGAAGAGAGCTACAGCCGCACTTTAATGTTCTGCTGTTAGATCCATTGGGTAAGTATGGTTTTTAACTATAATTCTACTTTCATGAATAAATACTATATTTGAGGAAATGGTGAATGGACACAAATTCGGACCTTTATGTGACTGTCCACACTTTAATGAATAACCCCCTACTATTTTAATAAATGTTACGTAATATTTCAATACTTGTCTGAAGATGTTATAACATTGGTGATGTGGCACAGTGCAGTCTAATGGAAAGATTAGTTATGACTAAATGATATAAAATGATTACAGTGAGTAACACAACACTATTACCTGCTATTACATTTTACCCAAACCAAAGCTTCCTTCACATTAGCCAGGCAAAGTTCCACAAGGATAAGAACATATCCTGCAAGAACAAAATTCATCTGCAAACAAATTGTTTTTATTGACATCTTGTTAACCTCATTTATCTCTATCCCTGTTTCCCACAAGTCTAAATGGGACAAGGTCTTGCATGGGAAAGAGTCACTTTTTTTTTTTATAAAGTAAAGATATGACGTTGGGATACAAGGGTGCCTCTGCATTATGTCTGATATACAGATGCAGAACTGGGTAGGAGATATACATAGCTGTTGGCTGTTTCTATTCCATTGTGCAGAAAGGATTAGTACAGTACAGGAGTGAAGAAATGCAGTACTCCAAGGCAAAATGATGATCTCAATCTTACAGCTACAATAAGTTTTGAAAAATGACTGATTTTTGAAAATCATTAAAATGACTAAACTAGAATAGGCACCAATTTGTCAAGTAATTAATAACATTTTCTCTAACAGCAAAGTTCAGGAGACAGCTTGTAATATCTGATCAGGTTGAACGTTATTATCCAACCTTTCTGTACCCAAGCCAGCAAGATGAACCACAATAATAGTGACCGTATGGACACACAACATCACTTTGCTTGACCACTACCCCAACAGCCAGCCCTGCATCTAATGAACCCAATCCAGCAGATTCTGAAAAAGCACATTTTTCCTGATTTTGAAAGGGCACACAGGGAGGCAGTGGGTGATGCTGTGTAGGGAAGGGGGGATCCGGTTGAGATGTTTAGTTAAACTGCTAAGAATAACATTTGTAATTTTAAAATAATCCTTTAGTATATTTTTTTTTAATTGGCACGCTCATTAGCAAAATGTTAACAGTTTAAAGCCTTACGTTACACTCACTTTTTATCTCTCCTAATCTAATAAACTCCTCTGTGTCTTGTCCACTAGAACATTTCACCCACACATAATACACAGCAAAATCAGTGATGCCACCTTGCCTAAAAACAGTTACACCCTTCCTTCTCTTCATGATCATTTTCAGGACTGGCTGTATTCAGAGCACAGATTATCTAATGCCATCATTTTATATTATTTTCCCTTTAGTTTGTCCCCTTGGTTTTGAGAACTTAAAGAAAAAGATATATCTAAAATATAATGTGAGCATTGCAAAGGGCAGGTTGGCAAAGAAGCTCTAGAGTCAGTATAGTTAAGGTCATGCTGAGGCAAATTGGCTGCTCGTGCTTGTCACATTAGAGGCAAGGTATAATAATCCTTTGCTTTTAAAACAATATATTTTACCAACCTGTTGATCTTTTTATTTATAAGAACAAGTAGATATATCGTATAGCTGAGCCATGCATTGTGCCAGCCCCCACAATGAACTGTTCTGATCTGAACATCAAAAGAAAGCCACTTAACTGCTTACATTATATATACAGTAGAAGTGGGATTAATCTCCATTTTGCCTTTGCAAATTCCAAGTCTTTATTTGTAATTATATTTAACACTGTTTACACAGAGTATTCAAAGGCTTACATTTCCCAGCATCCCTGCAAAACTTCACCCTAATACCAGTAGTTACATTGGATGAAACAGGCCTCGAAAACTGGCTCACAATTTACAGGTCTCCCTTCTGCTTTCATGTGGAGATTATGCTTAACCTCTTGTCTACCTCTGTATAATAAATAAGCACCAGGAACTTTTTGAAAACCGAAACACTGGAACAGTTTACAGAACACATTCTTCAGTCAACATTTCACTTCTAGGCAAATTCACAAATATTTCTGCAAAAAAATACAATTCCATACTTTACTAAATCAGGGGTAGTGTGGTGGAAACAGAGGTATTACAGGATTCTTTTATGCAGGGGATTCCAATACTGCATTCCACTGGTCACTTGGAATCCTATTTGGAATGTCCTAATTAACAGATACACCCAGGCAATGGATTTACTAGTCTCCTGGTGAGGCACAGAGCTACCCTTGGTTGCTAGGTCCTAAGTCACACCTCTGAGGTAAACTAACTTTAATCACCAATCTTTTTTCTCTCTGCTTTCCCTGAGGAGTCTAACTGTAGGAGATACCTCCCTCACCTACCTTTATAAAGCAGGGATTTACTGACTCTGGATTGGACCATATTTTCTTCTGACATGGGGTGCTCCATTCTCAGACACCCAGGGGAAGTCAAGACTCAGACATCCCTTACTGAGAATGCCATTAAAGCTCTGCCAGAAACGTACAGGGGATGCATCCATTTATTTACATACTAGCTAGGGGAAATTAATTTATTTACAATCCAACAGCATTGCTAAAGGAAGCAATTCAATCAGCCTGCAAATGGCTGAAAAGTGTTTACACGTATGCATCCTAGCCCCTCTCTGTATTGCCTTGCATTAAAGCACCTACTGCCTATTAAACGATAGGCAGTATTATAGGATTTAGGGATACAGCACTCGTGCACTAATGGTGAAACAGTAACCATTCATCTGCTTAGACACCCAGCATTCTCTGAAAGAAGGCATAAAGAGGAACAGAATACAATAAACATTTTCATGTTTGTCTGCATTCTGGCAAGTGGATGATGCCATGTATCAGATGTCACACTCTGAGCTCCATTCTGTTCTCAAGTGGACAAATTATTCTGAGGAAAAGAAATCCTAACCAGCTTTGGTGAGTAGCATATTTTTAAGAAATTATCCCTGAGATATGCCAGGGATTAAGCAAACAGACTGACAAACCTGCATGTTGTTATGTATAATGTCCCTTTAATAGGTGAGATCTAAGTCTGCTTAAGCAAGCCAAGTAACCTTTGGGTAGAAGAGCATATCTATGTTGAACCTTTAAGTAACATTAGTACATTTATTAGGTGTCAGTTGAGAGATTTAGAAGATCCCTTTTTGCTCTGTGTATTTACTCGGCTTGGTTTCTGAACCCTTAATAAGCAGAATCCTCACATCTTCCATCATATTGCTGCCAGGACTCTTACTGCTGCTTTTGGAAGCTACAGGGAACTGGATTCACCAGCATTCTATCCTTTTAACCTACTGACCCCAACACTGTCTACAGGTCTTTAAAATAAACAGTTCTGTAATGGAGCCACCCCATAGGGATAGTTCAGCTCAGCGAACACATGTACTTTATTTAACGTTAGATTTTAACCCATATTTGCTCCAGCATGTATGGTTCTAGATACTTCTGTGTGCAAAAAAAAAAAATAAATAATTGCAAAAAATTACGTCTTTGTAAGCAGAAAAAATGACAAGTTTTCTGGGCATAAAACCTTAAGCCTGAGGTTATCTGGTTACAGTCTTGTATGTATGTATAATTTTATTTATAAAGCGCCACAAATTTACGCAGCGCTGTACAATTCAGCGATACAAGTACAATACAGACAAGGGAAAAGTGCATTAAACAATACAAGTAAAATATTACAAGGGTACATCAAATTAAGTGCTATGTAGTGATTGACACAAGAGGTTGGAGGTCCCTGCCCCAAGGAGCTTACAATCTAAGCGGGAGGAAGGCTTGCATACACAGATAGGACAATAAGAGCTGTGGTGTCATAGGTCCATAAATACAAATAAATAG
>WMED01000565.1:0-33580 GCA_019650415.1 Pipa parva
TCATTTCCTCATTATAAGGTAATTAGGTCTTCCTGTTCCCCTTGATACATATATTGGGGGTTATTGACTAAAGTGAGAATTATATTCCCATAGTAAAGTCACAACTGTGACAATATTCCCATCATGAAGTCATGACTGCAACAGTAGCAGTCGATTGCGACTGTCTTTAGTTGACAAATTCACACCTTTATGCATCAATTTGGATTTTAGCCAATAACTCCCATTTTTTTAGGCGTTCCCATACGCATTTTTTCTCCTCAAAGGTTCATATATGATAGTGGTTTGCTTTGTACATATTTAGTGCAAGAATATGCAAAATGCCTGTCACTACATCCTGAGAGTTTCAATATCTGCTTGTGGGAAACAGATTAGACAGTCTTGCACTGATTATTTAAGAAGAGATCTCAAAATTACCATTTGCAAAATAAACTTCCTTTAAAGACAGTTTAGTTCTGTGAAGAGTTTGGTGCATCTACGATTAATTCACTGTACCTACATTTTCTAAGAAAACTGTAAAATAACATATCAACTGCTGTAATAACAATAATATTTAATGTACAACAACTAACATTACTCTCAATTAAAGGATTGTGAAATAAAGGAAGAAGGAAAGAGACACTTCCTTATCTTATACAATGTACACATGGATCAAGCTGGAGGAGTTGATTTCCAGGCAGCCAATGCTAAATCAAGTGCTCACCTGAAAGTTAAAGGTAATGCATTTTAATATTAAACTGTCAAAATCTGCCGTGAGCAGGTTTTTGATTCTTTATGAAATATATTGCTTCACTAAATAGAAAAAATAAGGATTATCTATAACTGTATATGAAATATTCTTAAATGGTCCTTCTATGAGAATCTCTAATTATATATTTTTTACATTGTACTCTTCTAAATGAGATCCTTAAACACAAAAAAAGTACCATATATAGCGGATAAGGTATTTTTCTGCTTTTTCTAATAAAGTAAATGTTCTACCATATTCACAACTTAAATGATAATGCAGAACAAGCATCTTTGCACATTAAAAGGCAGTATTATTCAGGCATTTCTGTTATACAAATACCAAGTTTCAATTGGCTACTGTTCAAGAAAATGAGTAGTGTTACATGACAATGCCCAGTTCACCGGAGATATTTTTATTTATCTTCTGAACCAACAGCATTTTTGAGCCAAAAGAGTTCTTTTGAATATACTTGAGTGATATGGGCACCAATCAGTAACTGTATTTTAGAGAGATTAAAAGACACTCCTTTCTTTATGACATACCAACTGTAATAATATTATGGGTGAAATTTAATAAACTCAAAAAGGCCAGTCTGGAAAAACTCAATTGAAAAGTTTCAATCAGTAAAAAATCGATCAATACTTTTCAACCGATTTTTACTGATTGAAACTTTCAATCAACTTTTTCTATTATTATTATTATTATTATTATTATTATTATTTATTCATTCTTATATCTATATATCTATATTTATTTATATTTATATAAGATATGTCAATAGAAAGGTAGCCATACCTCATATTAGTAGTATGGCTACCTTTCCATCAAAAAAATCTGATTGAAAATCTCAACTGAAAAGTTTAAATCAATAAAAATCAATCAAAAAATATTGATCGATTTTTACCAATCAGACAGCCGAGATCTGCATGGGTAAACCTGAAAAGGCTGAGATTGTCCTTTTTCGAGTTTATTTAATTCCGCCCATAATATTTCTCTTTTGGACACATAACTGTTTGGGGGAGATTCAATGAAGTTGCTTTTTGACAATCTGTAGGATCTGATTTTAGAAGCCGACAGTAATTAACAGGTGGTAGCCAGGCAGTGATAGATCTCTATTAAATTGACCTGTAGAAAATTGTGTTAAAAGGTTTAACTTGATTTAGAAGTGAGTGTGTTGCATGTTTGTGCCTTTAGTAAAGTCACATTAAGGAGGGAGTCATTATTGTTAATTATTAATAATTAATAACAATTATTATTTAGGAGTGAACAGGTTTTATTTAGCTGCCTGCAAAAACTATTTCACACAAAAATGTGGTTTCCCACCACTTATTTTCTTATTGGAATTAAAACAGGTCACTTTTATTAATTTGTCTATAGGAAACTGTGACGTAATGGTACAATTGGCCACTTTTAAAAATGGAACAAGGTTGTCAACTCTCCCTGACCCCCTGTAAATCACCCTGGCACTCTATAATGAAAAGTATTCTAGTCTTGAGTATACTGTAGTGCAGTGTTTTTACCTGCTTTGATCCATAAAGGACATTTTTTTTTCACATTATGTGACTTCCCATTTTATTTTTATAAGTTACTTTAGTTAATAGATTAAAGGGGGTTATTCACTAAGGTGCGAATTAGCAAACAACGGATTCCCATAGCAAATCTGTTACAATTTCCCCTTTGTAAAGTCACAACAATTTTTTAAAGTTAAGATTGTGACAATTTTCCCATAATAAAGTCACGACTGTGATAATATTCTCATTAAAAAGATGTGACTGCGACAGTAGCAGCCTATTGCAACTGTCTTTATCTGGCGAATTTGCACCTATACGCAACAATTCTGACTTTAGTGGATAACCCCCTCTGTGCACAAAATATATATATAAAACACCTCCTATTTGACACTAGATAACACTGATCATTAGTTACTAACTATATCTTGGCCAGTTTGTTTAACCAATATATATATTTTAGGCTTTTGAATGGAAAAAGGAGATGCATATTAATAATATATAACTGTGGTGGAATTTGTGATTAATTAATTGTATTACAGAGAAATGTAAAACTTCTGTTTAATCTATAACTGAAAAGTGTATTGTAGGAAAACTGTAAAGTTACTATTTTTTATTAACAAAATTGAAAATCTACCACTTTTGTTTATCACTCTATAACACAAAAAAATAATTATATACCAGGAATGCTTGTGTAATAGGTTGTTATGAACGCAGAGGACTACAGAAAGACTTGCTGTGTTAGCAGTTTACTTGCTGTGGAGAACATTATTGATTCATTTTCGGAATGTGCCAAAAGATTGATGGACAGCAGCAGATAACATAACAAGTTGCCAGCTGTCCCTGTCCAATCGAAGCTTTGCTATTTTAGAAGGCATATGCTATATGTAGAAAGAGGTCTAGTGACTGGTAGGTGGACAGATGCAATTATACTGCTGACTATTCAATGTAAGGAAACACCATATGCAAAGTAAGGTAGGCCAAGCCCCCTTTCACTCCCAGGAGGCAAAACTTAGTGAAGGACCATAAATAGTTGCAGTGCAGCCTACTGCACCCTTAAGGCAAGCCGCAATGGAGATCAGAGGGTGAGGGGATACAGCAATCTTTGGGGGAAGAAATTAATGAATAATGTCTTCTTCTATTGGAAAAGCCCGAGTTATTGGCCTGCTAAGGCCTCTGAAGGATGTTACGGTTACAGCTGGGGAAACGGCTACCTTCGAGTGTGAGCTCTCCTATGAAGGAATCCCTGTGGAATGGTTTCTAAATGGACAAAAACTGGAGCCTAGTGACAAGGTATGGAGCAAAAATAATTAGAAATATAAAAATATATAAACTCAATTAAGCATTCAAAAGTATCTCAAAAGAAAAAAATCTTTAAATTCAGTAAAACGGAGTCATTTTCATAACAAAATGGCTCTAATTTCTAGATTTCTGTTTACGTATTTTTTTATTAGATTTTTTTTTTTAGAATAATTTGTTACAATAATAAAACTACTAAAATAATAAAACATGAGATTATTATATACAAGGTCTAATGAAAATAAGACAAATCTTTTCTAATAGGGACAGGTTAGCATATTATAGTACTTCCTTTATACGGTTCCAAAAATTCCTCTCTTCATCAGTTTTTCATTTAGATAATTATAGTAAAGTGTTGTGCATATATGGGGATTAGCAGGCTTAAAATTCCATTTGTGGAAATAGAGAGCATAGCTTTGCAGTCAGAGCTACAGCCCAGGAACTATCCTGCTTACTATTCTTAGCACCTCTTCAAGTGCTCCCTTTACATTTCAAGATATCAGAGGAACAAGTTCTCAGTATCTCAGTTCTCTTGTTGGCTAATGCAAAAAATGTAACAATTGACAAATAGAATTCAACTTTTTTAACATTATATGCATTTGTGTAGACAAAAAAAAAAATCATTTAATTCACTTTGGTCAATTTGTTTGGTGAAACATATGGCAATTAGAAAAAACTTTTCACCCAAAATGATGTTTTTATTAAATACAAACAAAATACAAAACATGTTGCCTAAAAGCACCACAAATAAATAGCGCACATGTTCTACCTAAAATATTGTAGTTATACGGAAGGCCAAATTAAAACATTGTTACTCAGGATTGCAGTCTGATTTTGCTGCATTAGTCATTTAAAGAGACACAGGCTGATCCTTCCATATGTTAGATATTTTTTTTGCATTTACTAGATTACATAAAATATATAAATAAAACTATTTAAAAGCAATCAGATCCTTAAAATAATCCAATTTTATACACTATATACATAGGCAGCTAAGTAGATCAAATAAATAATTCATTTTTTCTTTAGAACTGTTTGAGTACCACAGTACCCCATTAACATTTTAATGCTATGTTCCAATTCACTCTGTAAGGCTTGCAACGTTGATTGACTTCCATTTTAGTAGATGTGTGAAATAGATGCAGCTGCTACTGCAGAAACTTTGGTTTGTTCAGACACTTGTTTTTGTCTAGTGTAGACCGTGAGCTAAAAAAAAAAAAATTAAATGGATAAATTACACTGGCTGAATAACAAAAAAATGTAATTGGGTCCTATAGGACCAAACTCGAAACATATGACACTAGCCTCTGTATATGTTACTCATCCCTAGTTTGTGAAAATATGTAAACAAAAAGTTAATGTTTTAAAATGTTTTTTTTTTTAGATTGTTAAATCCCTGTAAAATCTGCTTCAATAACCACAGACTTACATTGGGAACATTAACTGCATTTTAATAACTATTAAGGTATCTGAAACAAGCGCAAGAAACATTAGCACTATCTAGTGCATTACCAAAAACATGGTAACAAAGGTGTTACCCTTTGTTCTACACATTATCTCACCTTCAAACTTTACTTTTTGGTTTTTGGTATCTAAACCTTTCTTACATAACCATGTTTTTGGTAATGCACTAGATAGTGCTATTGTTTCTTGTGCTTGTTTCAGATACCTTAATACTGTCATTAATTTGAGGATTGTGAATCTCCTTGTGAAGAAATCAAGCTTCACATATTTTTTCATTTGGACTCTCCTTTTGGACTTTAATTTGGACGTTTGTTTTATTTATTCATTTTTTATTTTTGTGATTTTGTTTTAATTTTATACTAGCGCTGGACCTCCTTCAGCTCCATTTTAGTTGGAGTTTGTTTTTTGTTTTTTGATTTTAATAACTATGATGCCTAATATCACATTTTCTAACTCATTCATTAGCCCATTACACACAGCAAAATAAATCTATAGATCAAGATTTTCTAGGAAACAGTTTCATTTTGTTTTTCTTAATTTGCTCTGAATTTCCATCAATAGGCTTTTTATATTTTCATATTCATATTTAATCACAGTATTATATATATATATATATATATATATATATATGTAATTTATGATAACATTAATCATGTAGGTTTATGAAATATGAAATGTGTATATCCCTGCTCAATATCTCTTTACTTTCCCTTTTTATTCTTGTTAGATTTGTTTAAAGTGTTAGAATGATCAGATGAAATATGAAGTGCATTAAAGTTAAGGATAGTCATATAAGAAAGTGATTAAATATATTTCATACATAATCCTCTGTCTAAATTGTTTAGGTTGTCACCCGCTCCGAAGGAAGAGTACACACACTTACCCTTAGGGATGTGCAGCTAAATAATGCAGGAGAAGTCAAACTAACTGCAAAAGATTTTAAGACACAAGCCAACCTTGTTGTTAAAGGTATGTACAAGCTTTTACCACTGTCTTTAAATCATTAAACCATAAAAAAAAGTTTGGTTCAATAATTCTATGACCTCTTTTATATCTCATGTTAGAACCTCCAGTTGAGTTTACCAGACCTCTTGAGGACCAAACAGTTGAGGAAGAGGCTACTGCAGTACTGGAATGTGAAGTATCCAGGGATACTGCAGAAGTTAAATGGTTTAAGAATGGCCAGGAAATCCACAAAACAAAGAAATATGACATCATAGCTGATGGAAAAGTCAGAAAACTTATAATTCATGGATGCACATTGGATGATGCAAGAACATACACTTGTGATGCTAAAGATTTTAAGACCTCTGCCTTCCTGAATGTAGAACGTAAGTTATCATATGAATGAATAAACTTTTTGGCATCTTTTTATAAAAATAAAATGTAAATAAAATGTATGCGTATTTAGTTAAATGCCTTATTCTATTTTGAGATAGCACTGTCAATTATCCTTATGCAAATTGTCATAGCAATTTCATATTGTAAATACTAATTTGCTTATATACCATAGCTAATTGTTCTGTGTAGTTCAAAAATAACTGATTCTCATTTCTACTTAGCAAAATAGTAGGTGAGACTGGAAAAAGACAAACATTAAAAGCTATCTCAGTATTAACCCAGGGGGAAGCAAGGGATACCAGCTGCCATTTCTAATGTCTAGGATGCTTAGTTTTGAAAGAAATGCATCACACCCATTTTAAAACAAATATCGTAACCATCATTAACACTTCCCTATGAATAAGTTACAGATTAAAGAAGGTAAGGAATTTTGTAGAATTAGGAGGAACAGCTACACAGTAATTGTGTTATTTTATTGCAGCTCCATTTGTGGAATTTACAAAACCTCTTACTGATATTGAAGTTAAAGAAAAGGAAACTGCTAAATTTGAATGTGAGATTTCACGGGAAAATGCCAAGGTATGTTTTCATTTTTCTAGTTTTTTTTTTTTTTGTTTGATCTTTATTCTTTTCTAAACATTTACTGACAAGAACTACATCAATACATTTTAAATATGAGACATAAAATTGACCTTCTTAAATACCGGCAATTAATAACTTGTATTTTTTTTCAGGCTTTCAATCCATATCAAAGAAAGTCTTCTCTTTTATTTTGGGGAATTAAGCATGCTTACATTTATTTGCTCTCTTTTTCTAAAACAGGTCCATTGGTTCAGAGATGGAGTTGAAATTCGAAAAGGTAAAAAGTATGAAATAATAGCTAAAGGAGCCAAGCATACCTTAGTGGTAAATAAATGCGTGTTTGATGATGAAGCAGAATATTCTTGTGAATCAAAAATGGCAAGAACCTCTGGATTACTCACTGTTATAGGTAAGACATGCATTTATTTGTGTACTCTTGTGCAGCATGCAACTGTTAAATATACTTGACACACAGTTAAAACATGAGATGAGGGTACATTTTTCATTTTTTGTAGATTACTTTTAGCTAAATACTTTACACAGTGCTAATATTTTTTTATCTGCATTTTTCCTTTTATTTAGAGGAAGAAGCCAAATTTACCAAAAACCTTCCAAATATTGAAGCATCTGAAACAGATTCTGTGAAATTAGTTTGTGAAGTTTCCAAAGCTAGTGCTGATGTGACATGGTTTAAAGGAGATAATGAACTACCAGATGGTGGCAGATATGAACATATTGCAGAGGGTAGGAAGAGGATCTTGATAATCCACAATGCTCACCTTGAAGATGCCGGAGAATACAACTGTAGGCTTCCAAGTTCCAGAACAACTGGCAAGCTTGGAATAAAAGGTAGGTATCCTTTCTCTATGTAAATAAGGTGTATTTCTTCTTTTGTGATCATTAATACAATATATGTATGCATATTTTTGCACTGTAGAACTTGCCGCAGAGTTTATTTCCAAACCACAAAACATTGAAGTACTGGAGGGAGAAAAGGCAGAGTTTACATGTTCTGTTTCAAAAGAAGCCTATGAAGTCCAGTGGGTCAAGAGTGATACAGTTCTTGAAGCAGGTGATAAATATGATATAATTTCTGATGGAAAGAAAAGAAGTCTTGTTATTAAGGACTCTGTGCCTAAAGAAGATGATGGCACATATGCTGCTATGATTGGAACTTCTCGAGCACCAGCTGAGTTAACAGTAATAGGTAAGTCTTCCTAATTATTGTTATGTACCTTTTAATTGTATTACATATTCTTATACCAAACAACCAAGCATGCAGAAAATTTAAAAAAATGACTTATTTTATAAATAATTAGGGCTTTAAAAATATCTTCTTTGAACGATATGCAGTTAGCACAGTTTTCACTTGATATAGACAATACTGTATACAGTTTGTTTAGAGCAAAGCAGCACATGATATCAAGAAGGCTACTGAGAAATAATAATATGCAGTTACAGTTTGCATTTTACATTAGTTGAGAGAATATATATATGTATATATATATTTTTTTTTTTTTTCTTCTACATTTATATATTTTTAGGACATGTTTTTTCATATTGGTATATACACATTTATTATATATTTGCACCGGAGTAATGTATTTATTTTTTGGAAATGTATTTTTGCACTGATAAAATGTACATTTTATTCAGGTCTGTAAAGGAAAATGTTGCTGTTGTAGATAAATAATGACAAATAAACTATACTAAAACATGAAGATATACCTAAAAGTGTAATATTCAGTGGGAACCTACAAACATTTAAATTATTATGTTTTACAGAAAAACTCAGGATTATAACTCCCATTAAAGACCAACAAGCTAAAGTGGGACAAGAGCTTGTCTTTAACTGTGAAGTCAATACAGAAGGGGCCAAAGCCAAATGGTTTAAGAATGATGAAACTATATTTGACAGTGCAAAATATATCATGGTTAAAAAAGATTTAGTGTATACACTTAGAATAAGAGATGCGCAATTGGAAGACCAAGCCACTTATGCTGTGTCATTAACAAATAACAGAGGTGAATGTGTCAAATCTTCAGGAGTATTAACTGTACAAGGTGAGCAGAAAATATCAAACAAATTTAATTTTAATGCATGTAAAAAAAAAATTTATAGCTTGATACATTATTATTGTATTCTAATTGCAGAGGAAGAACTAAAGATTGTTGAACCAATAGAAGACATTGAAACAATGGAAAAGAAATCTGTTACTTTCTGCTGCAAGGTGAACCGTCCAAATGCAACAGTTATGTGGATGAAGAATGGCCAGGAAGTTGTTTTGGACAAACGTGTTTTATATAAGGTAGACAAATACAAACATTCTCTAATCATCAAGGATTGTGGCTTTGTGGATGAAGGAGAATACACTGTAATTGCTGGAAAGGACAAAGCTGTTGCAGAACTTATCATTACTGAAGCTCCAACAGATTTTGTTCAGCACCTGCAGGACCAGACCGTTGTTGAATTTGAGGATGCTGTTTTTACATGTCAGCTTTCCAAAGAGAAAACTGCCGTGAAATGGTACAGAAATGGAAGAGAACTCAGGGAGAACAAAAAGTATGCAAAAATAATTTCATTTTATTTTAAGCTATGTGCTTATTGTTGGTTGACAAACTTATTAACTTATTAATTTACTTTATTTTTTTATTAAAATTTTTTTTAAGATACCAATTTGAGAAAGATGGAAGCCTCCATAGACTTGTTATTAAAGATTGCAGACCAGAAGATGAGTGTGAATATTCTTGTGGAGTAGATGAAAGGAAATCTAGAGCAAGACTATTTGTTGAAGGTACTTATTAATATAACATTTAAGAATTAAATCCCATTTAGATTACTCAATTAATTTTGTTTACTAAATTACTACCAATGAAGTTATTTATTTGATCGATCTCTGAATCCTAATAAATGATTGTCTTTTTTTATAGAAATTCCTGTGGAAATTATTAGACCTCCACTTGATGCATTTGAAGCTCCTGGATCTGATGTTCTCTTTGAGGCTGAACTGAATAAGGATAAAGTGGAAGTCAAATGGTTGAGAAACAACATGATTATTGTCCAAGGAGACAAACATCAAATGATGAGTGAAGGAAAGGTTCACAGGCTACAAGTATGTGAAATCAGGCCACGTGATCAAGGAGAATACCGATTTGTTGCCAAGGACAAGGAAGCTAGAGCCAAACTTGAATTAGCAGGTACTGTAGATTTATTTCATGAATGCTTGAATTGAGTGTTAATTTAATTGAAGATATTTACACAGACTTTTTTTTAAATATACAATGAGAATAACAATTGTTTTGAAAATGACAAAGGATTATTTGGAATATCTGTGCTGTCCTTTAGAAAGGAAAAGGCTAATATAATATAGTATGCCTTGTAGTTATTCAAATAAAAAGGTGAAGACTTACTCACAAAGTAGATTCTTGTCAGTATGCCTTTAAAAATGGTGGTTCATAGAATGGAATAAATGGCACATCCCTTTAAGCATTTAGAAAGTAGATTCTGGTCAGTATGCCTTTGAAAAAATGATGGTTCATAGAATGAGTTCAATGGCACATCCCTTCAAGCATTTAGCAAACTACTGAAAGAGAAATCTTAAAGTTCAAAACTTCACCTTAGTAAGAAGTAGGAGATCCTCTGAACCAGTGGAGAACAAGCTCAAAATCAGGTGCTCTTAAAATCAGGTGCACCTGATTTTGAGCTTGTTCTCCACTGGTTCAGAGGATCTCCCAACTCTTACTAAGGTGAAGTTTTGAACATTAAGATTTCTCTTTCAGTAGTTTGCTAAATACTTAAAGGGATGTGCCATTGAACTCATTCTATGAACCACTGTTTTAAAGGCATACTGACAAGAATCTACTTTGTGAGTAAATCTTAACCTTTTTATTTGAATAACTATAACCCATACTACACTATATTAGCCTTTTCATTTCTAAAGGGCAGCACAAATCATCCACATAATTCTTTGTCATTTTTACAACTGGTGATACTCTTTAAATGTGCTTGATCTTATGCACCATCATTTTATGGATTGTTTTGAAGATGTTTCCAGACCAAGCATTTAAAAAAATAAAAATTCTGCAACAAAATATTGTTTTCTGTTTATTTAGTTAATGATAATAATGTTGGAATGTGATGTACTGACTAGCATTTTTATCAACAGCTGTTCCAAAACTGAAGACAGCAGACCAAAACATTGTGATAGATGCTGGAAAGCCATTGACAATGTCAGTGCCTTATGATGCTTACCCAAAAGCTGAAGCTGAATGGAGAAAGGCAGATGAAACCTTGTCTGAGGTCCATGTTGATACTACAGCAAACTCCACAAGCTTCCGAATTCCTGAAACAAAGAAATCGGATAGAGGGCAGTACAAGATAATTCTGCACAACAAACATGGAAAGGCAGAGGCATTTATTAACTTAGAGGTCATTGGTAAGTCGTCTCCTTTGCTTTGTTATATAAATTAATCTAATTTAAACTTGTACTGAATTTAAAACTATATTTTTAAATTGATTCAGATGTTCCTGGACCAGTAAGAAATCTAGAGGTTATTGATACATATGATGGAGAAGTTAGTCTTGCTTGGGAAGAGCCAGAAACAGATGGTGGCAGTAAAATAACTGGATATATTATTGAAAGACGAGACATAAAAAGGAAGACTTGGGTCCTTGTCACTGATCATGCAGACAGCTGTGAATATACAGTAACTGGACTTCAAAAAGGAGGTGTTGAATATCTCTTCCGTGTAAGTGCCAAGAACAGAGTTGGTGCTGGAGAACCAGTAGAAACAGACAAGCCTGTTGAAGCAAGGAGTAAATTTGGTAAGTTGGGAGCAAAGGATTTTTTTTAAAGTCAACAACAATGTTAGGTTTATATTTTCATCAATATTCAATACATTGTTTTATCATTGTTTACAGATGTTCCAGGTCCTCCTCTTAATGTAGATGTTTGTAATGTAAACCGATTTGGTGCAACAATTACTTGGGAACCACCAGAATATGATGGTGGATCTGAAATAACAGCATACATTGTTGAACTGCGTGACAGAGCATCTATCAAATGGGACACAGCTATGATTACCAAACCTGATGAACTGGGAACTACTCTTAATGATGTGGTAGAGAATAAAGAATACATTTTCAGAGTCAGAGCAGAAAACCAGGCTGGAGTTGGCAAGCCAAGTGCTGCCACCCGTGCTGTGAAAATTAGAGACCCTATAGGTATTATAATTAAATTTCATGAACCATTTTTATTTTATTATTTGGTTTAATTATATTTATTAATGATAATGTATTTTTTTTTCTCCAGAAAAACCAAGTCCTCCAATCAATCTTACTCATTCTGATCAAACTAAGTCATCTGTTCAGCTTACATGGGAACCTCCTCTGAAGGATGGTGGCAGTCCAATATTAGGATATATTGTTGAGCGTTGTGAAGAAGGATCTGATAAATGGATTCGTTGCAATGTGAGGCTTGCTCCTGATCTAACATTCAAGGTAAATTACATCTTTAACTTGAGCAAACTTCGTATAACTGTGTGCAGATGGGCTATTTTTTTTTTTTCAAATATCAGGAAAACAGACAAGTAGTAGGAGTAGGAGTGCTTCTATAAGTATACAATTTTATGACAAAGCAGTTTGGATACAGTCAAACCAATAAGACTTAGGATACACTAGCCCTGGATTTACAATAATTTACAAATCCAATTTAAATCCCCTTGATTATTTATATTTAATGTTATATAGTTTCCCTTTATACCTATTATATAGCTTTTTATTAAGTAAGTTGTTATACATATATATTTACATATCTACAATAATATCAAACATTTAAGGCATGGTGTTCAAAATATTGTTTTCATTTGGCTCTATATAGGCCTGGTGACCATTGTATATGTTCTTTCTTGTAGGTGACAGGACTGAAAGTTGGAACCAGCTACTATTATAGAGTATCTGCTGAAAATGCTGCTGGTATTTCTGATCCAACTGAAAGCCTTGGACCCCTAACTGCAGATGATCCACACTGTATGTATTCAAATACCTTCTTTTACAAATTGCAATGATGCTCAACATGCATAACATGATTGTCGCCTAATTGCATTCATTTTCTTTCAGCTGGACCAACCATGGACTTAAGTTCTTTTAAGGATGGACTAGAAGTGATTGTTCCAGAACCTCTAAAAATCCGTGTACCAATTACTGGCTATCCAGTCCCAAATGCCAAATGGTCAGTGAATGGAAATATTTTAGAAAACAATGACAGAGTAAAAATACAGACCAATGCAGCTTTTGCTGAACTTGTGATTTCTCCAAGTGAGCGTCCTGACAAAGGAATTTATACAATAGAGCTTGAAAACACAGTAACATCTGTGTCTGGAGAAATCAATGTTAATGTTATTGGTAAGTATCTAAATTTTTATCTATATTGCCAATTTTTTTATTGAAAGCTATTTAATTTAAATTAAACATAATGTTATGCATCTTAGCTCGGCCAAGTGCTCCAAGAGAGTTGAAAGTTGGAGAGATTACAAGAAGCTCTGTTAATTTGTCTTGGGAAGCTCCAGAGAATGATGGAGGTAGCCCACTAACTGGTTATGTAATTGAGAAGAGAGAAGTCAATCGTAAAACATGGGCTAAGGTGTGTAATATTTTATTTTAATCTATTATCCTCACAACTGCATTTGTATAATGACATGGAAGTTAGACTTAATGGGAATTACTCTTTTTTTCATTAGGTCATTGAAAATGTTATTGATCAGGAATTTACAGTATCTGATCTTATGCAAGGCAAAGAATATCTATTCAGAGTTTCTGCTTGCAACAAATGTGGTCCAGGAGAGCCTGCATATATTGATGAACCTGTGAACATGTCTGCACCAGCAAGTAAGTTCAAAGATCCATCATGTTCCATTAAGACTGATTTATAGAAAATGTCATGTTCCAAAATTGCATTTAATTATATGGTGCGGTTTGAATATTGAAAATGATAGTATTTAATTGGCTACAAAACTCCCAAAAGAAACATGGAAAGCATTAGAATATCTACATACTGAAGCCAGATTAGGTGCACAACAAAGCAAAAAAGGTGTGTCATGTTTTTTACCAAAGACAAGGTTCGCTGCCTAAGCAAAAAATATTTTTGATATTTATATATATTTGAGAAAAATATATGAATATGAACCTGAATATAACGTGTGTCTGTATGTCCATTTTTCAAATCAGTAGAAATCAGTTGCTATATTTTGTTTAATTTTCTAGCTGTTCCTGATCCTCCTGAAAATGTTAAATGGAGAGACCCAACTTCAAAGGGTATTTTCCTCACATGGGAGGTTCCAAGATATGATGGTGGATCACGAATTAAAGGTTATATTGTTGAAAAGTGCCAGCGTGGTACAGATAAATGGGAAATTTGTGGAGATTCTGTAATAGAAACAAAGTAAGTACAGGTTGCAATGATGATGACACATTGGCTAATAAAATGTATGTGGCTCAGAGCTCTAACATGCAAAATGTCTTCTCACAAATAGATATCAGGTGACAAACCTCACTGAAGGTCAGTGGTATGCATACCGTGTAAAAGCACTCAACCGAATGGGTGCCAGTAAACCAAGCAAGCCAACTGATGATATTCTAGCAACAGATCCTCAAGGTATTTCACAGTTGTATTTGTGATGTATGCTTCAGTGAGTTAATGTTACTATTATATTCATTACAAATTAATTTTTTTTTTTTTTTTGTTAAAATAGAACCACCAGAAATCTTTCTTGATGTAAAACTGATTGCTGGTATAACAGTCAAGGCAGGATCTAAGATAGAATTGCCAGCTACAATTGCTGGAAAACCTGAACCTAAAATTACATGGAACAAAGCTGACACTCTTCTAAGAACTGATAAGAGAATAACAATTGAATCCAAACCTGGTCATTCTATAGTTGTGATTACAGAAAGCACAAGAAGTGACTCTGGGACGTATATAATTGAAGCTGTGAATACTTCAGGACGTGCTACTGCAGTTGTTGAAGTCAATGTTTTAGGTAAAATTTATTTTCTTTCATATTGGAATATAACAAGATCACATAGCTTTCCGATTTAAATTCTAACTTTACACTCTTTTCCTTTTCATGCACAGATAAACCTGGACCTCCAGCTGCGTTTGACATTTCAGAGATTACAAATGAATCCTGTGTTTTGACATGGAATCCTCCCAGAGATGATGGAGGTTCAAAAATAACTAACTACATTTTGGAAATGAAAGCTGGAGATAGTGAGATCTGGCATAAATTGTCATCAACTATTAAGGAAACAAGATTCAAAGCTACAAAGCTGACTCCTCTAAAGGAATATATCTTCAGAGTCAGTGCTGAAAATATGTATGGCATAGGAGAGCCAGTGAAATCAAACTCAATGATTGCCAAATACTCATTTGGTAAGATGAATAATGAAAATTGAAGTCTAAACAATTTCAATCTGTTTTATATATACCATAGTTGCATTAATTTATTAATTTTACCTAATATAGATCCACCTGGTCCACCAACTCGCCTACAACCATCAGATATTACTAAAGATTCATTGACATTGTCATGGAATGAGCCAGATGAAGATGGAGGAAGTCCTATTACTGGTTACTGGGTAGAAAGGCTAGACCCTGAAACTGGAAAATGGGTTAAATGTAACAAGACTCCTGTGAAAGAGCCCACATACAGGTCAATAGATGTAGTTATGCATTTTTACAGGAAAAATTTTTTTTTTATACATAGCATAATCCAAAGATTTAAGAGTAAAAATATTCAGTATAAATCATTGTATCTGTCATATAAGCTATGAGTGGTTGTCATTGAAGATGAATATTCTTTTATTTGATCTTTGTAAAGTATTTTTAAAAATCAAGCTTAATTATGTAATAAATCTGTAACTTATTACAAAACAGGGTTAAGGGCCTTACCAACAAGAAGAAGTATCAGTTTCGTGTCTTAGCAGAAAATCTTGCTGGACCTGGAAAACCAAGCAAAGAGACAGAGCCAATTTTAATAAAAGACCCAATTGGTACTTACTTTTGTTGTAACATGAATTGTCATAGTTGCCTTTCATTTGTGTAAAAATATAACTTATAAATTATTGTTTATTTACAGATCCACCCTGGCCTCCAGGAAAGCCAACTGTTAAAGATGTTGCAAAGACCTCTGCATTCTTGAACTGGCTAAAACCAGAACATGATGGTGGTGCAAAGATTGAGTCCTATGTAATTGAACTTCTGAAGACTGGAACTGATGAATGGGTCAGAGTTGCTGAGGGTGTTCCAAGTACAGAACACTTTTTGAAAGGCCTCATGGAAAAGCAAGAATATTCCTTCCGAGTACGAGCTGTAAACAAAGCTGGAGAAAGTGAGCCTAGTGAACCAAGCGATCCTGTTTTATGTAAAGAGAGGCTGAGTAAGTTGACTACAACTCTTCCAATTATAAAATATATCAAAGTAATTTAGTTTCATTATTTTCAAACCTGGCATACATTATAAATATATACAGAATACTAAAGAAAATAATATTGTTTTTGTTCAATAGATCCACCCTCACCACCACGTTGGCTTGAAGTCATCAATATCACTAAGAATGTAGCTGATCTAAAATGGACTGCACCAGAAAGAGATGGTGGCTCTCCAATTACCAACTATATTGTAGAAAAAAGGGATGTGAGACGAAAAGGATGGCAGACAGTAGATACCACAGTTAAGGATACTAAATGCTCAGTCACACCATTATCTGAAGGGTCCTTATATGTCTTCCGAGTTGCTGCAGAAAATGCAGTAGGACAAAGTGACTACTGCGAGCTTGAAGATTCTGTACTGGCCAAAGACACATTTAGTAAGATTTATTTTTCATTCTTTCCTAATATATTATGTTTCCAGGAAATATCTCTTGGGCAATTTAATACTTGATACAAATATCTCAATGCATTATTTTTACAATAAATAATCAAATACGTCAATCATCAGTATTATAACTTTTTAAAGCATAAATATAAGATTTTGGTTAAATATAGGATTTCCCACCTTGTCTTTGCAGCTACCCCTGGACCACCTTATGCACTTACTGTAGTAGATGTAACAAAGAGACATGTTGAATTGAAATGGGAGGCTCCCAAGAATGATGGAGGAAGGCCCATTCAAAGGTTAATTTTAGAATTTTTTTTTTAATTTAAGGTATAAAATAAAATCTTGTTGTCAGCACTCAGACACAATTGTATATTTTCCATAGTGTAAAAAATGTCTTTTTTAATGTTTTTTTTTTTTAATTTTTAGCAATAGCCATTGCAGTTATAAGTTAACAGAATGTAGGTTGATAAATTGGAGTAAAATGAGTTAATATAGCAATAATTTTTTTAAATGAACACATAAAATACTTTGTTTTAAGCATCTTGAAGCCAAGTTCTTGACTTGCCTTACTACATTTGATATTTTACTGAATTTACAGATATGTTATTGAAAAGAAAGAAAAACTTGGCACACGTTGGGTGAAAGCTGGAAGGACATCTGGCCCTGACTGTCAGTTCAAAGTAACTGACGTTATTGAAGGCACAGAAGTACAATTTCAGGTCCGTGCAGAAAATGAAGCAGGTGTTGGGCATCCAAGTGAACCTACAGATATGCTGGCCATTGAAGATCCAACAAGTATGTAAAATCATTCCTTTGAAAGAATTACTTTAAAAAAAAATAAAAGACTGCTATTTTATTAAGGCAAGTTTTCTTTACATTTATTTCTCAGGTCCCCCATCACCACCACTTGAGTTACATGTTACAGATGCCAGCAGAAACCACATATCTATTGCTTGGAAACCCCCAGAGAAAAATGGCGGTAGCCCCATTATAGGATACCATATAGAAGCATGCCCAGTGGGCACTGAAAAATGGATGAGAATAAATTCTCGACCAGTTAAAGACCTGAAATACAAAACAGAGGAAGGCATCATACCTGATAAAGAGTATATCCTAAGAGTTAGAGCTGTGAATGCAGTTGGAACTAGTGACCCATCTGAAATTTCAGAAAATGTTTTTGCTAAGGATCCAGACTGTGAGTTCATATTTCTTCTTTTCATGTGTAATTAATCCAAACATATACCTCTAATAGCTCCAACTTAAACTACATCTGATTTTTTTTTTATAATAGGCAACCCAACTATTGATTTAAAAACTCAAGATATTGTTGTTGTGGAAGGTGAAAAGCTTACTATTCCTGTGCCATTCAGAGCAGTCCCCACACCAACTATAAACTGGCATAAGGATGGCAAAGAAATTAAAATTGCTGACAGAGTGGCACAGAAGAGTGATTATACCACTTCCACACTTGATGTTTCTGATGTTGTCCGTTCTGATGCTGGCGTCTACACTATCACACTTGAAAATAAAATTGGTTCAACCACAGGTTCAGTCAATGTAAAAGTTATTGGTGAGTATAAAATATTTAAAAAAAAATTTGCAATTAATAGATGCATGATAACTATTATTTTTGGATCCAGTACAATGTCAAATATTGAAAACTGTTTTGATCTACATATCAAACTGTGATTAAACTTTTCCTGAAAAAAAATTTCTCTCTAGTCAACAATTTAATTGTTGCAGTAAACAAATAATCATACTAAAATTATTGTTCCTATTAGGTTTTGCCAATGTCTTAGAATTTAGTTGAATCTAAATAAATATCTTGTCAAATTCTAAGTTCAGTAAATACCTACTTCTGTCTAACAGGTAAAATAGAAAGACTTTATCAACATTTTTGTATTATTTTCAAGGCTTACCTGGACAGTGCAAAGATATAAAAGCTAATGATGTTACTAAGAATACTTGCAAGGTTTCCTGGGAACCCCCAGAATATGATGGTGGAACTCCAATACTACATTATGTACTTGAGCGCAGAGAGGCTGGAAGACGGACATACACACCAGTAATGTCTGGGGAAGACAAGCTTACATGGAATGTCAAAGATTTAATACCTAATGCTGAATACTACTTCAGAGTTAAAGCTGTAAATAAAATCGGTGGAGGAGAATATATCGAACTAAGAAATCCAATCATTGCAGAAGATGCAAAGCGTGAGTTAAATGATGGTGTGAGATATTACAGTGTGAGGTTAGACGTTTTTTCAAAAAACTTATTAAATCAATCTTTACTTCTTATTATGCAGAGCGTCCTGATCCTCCCCTTGATCTTGAAACTCATAATCCTACTTCAAAATCCATAACACTGACCTGGAAACCGCCTCAGTATGATGGAGGCTGCAAGATTATGGGATATATTATAGAAAAAATAGCTAAAGGTGGTGAAAAATGGGAACGGTGCAATGAGCCTCTTATACCTTTGTTAACATACACTGTGAAAGGTTTAGAAGAAGGAAAAGAATATCAGTATCGTGTGCGTGCAGAAAATGCTGCTGGAATAAGTGAACCTTCTCGTGTTACACCTGGAATAAAAGCTGTAGATCCTATGGGTGAGTCTGTCATCATGAAAATGCTTCAAACACATGCCTTATATCAAAATGCAAGCTTACACTAATCAACTGTATTTTTTATTTCCAAACAGATCCTCCAAAAGTATTCCTTTCTGGCAGTTTGCAATCAGGACTTACAGTTAGGCAGGGAGAAGAGATCAATGTGGATGCACACATATCTGGGTCACCTTACCCAACTATTACATGGCTTAGAAATGATGAAGTTATTAGACCTGAGGAGATCAAAAAGAGAGTGGAAAAATTTGTACCTAGAAGGAAAAAGGACGTTGTTGAGGAAGAACCATTCCATCTTAGTCTTCCAGAACGTTTGACAGTGGATAACAGCAAACAAGGAGAATCAGCTTTGTCTGTTAGGGATTCAATTCGGGCTGATTATGGCACATTTACCATCAAAGTAGAAAATGATCATGGTGTAGCCAAGGCCTCATGTGAAGTTAATGTATTAGGTAAGATGAGCAGGCATTTCATGTATTTCTTAATTTTAAAAAATGTAAACATTTGAATATAGTAGCAACTTCACTTAATATCCAATAATAACCATACTAAAGGTCATGTCATTCACAATTCATGCACTTATTTTTATTCTACCAGGGATCTGTCCTGCTCTAAAAGATTTCCTACTTCTCCTTTTCAATTTCATACTTTTTTTAACATTTTCGTGATCCTTTTTTCTTTTTTTAATTTAGACCATTCTTTTTTTTCTACCTTTGCTTTTCCACCTTCTCCAAAAAATCTAGGTTTTTTTTTCATACACACAGAGTTGTACTTCTTCATTATTCCTGGAATCTTGCACATTATTTCAGACTTTCTGCATTCAATAAGAAAGTTATTGGTATCAGAAATAGACAAGAAAGCTATGCTTTAACATTTATCTTTATTATGATAAAATTTCTCCATATGTAATGATTCTTTAACATTAAGATGATAACCTATTGCTTTAGTATTTTGCACAATAAGGATCTTAAAATCTAATTTTATGCAATAGTCAGAAAAAGTGCATTTGCTATGTGGAAGCTTTAATACTGGGGTGTCAAACTCAAATACACAATATTTGTGGTTGAGGCCAACTTTGATATTTATTGAAAAAAAATGACTACAAGTACTGAGTACATTTTTCCTCCTAATCAGATATAATAAAGAGCCTTTTCAAAAAGGTCTGTCCTTTACATTTGTGAACAGGTATTATGTTTCCTACTTTTCCTGAAAACTTCTGTTTTCCACCTTTTGTTTGAGCATTTTTGGAAGGGGTAGCCTGATGTAACTGGTGGCGTGAGGTCGCTAATTATGGTAAACAGAGGAGGGGTAGCTGGTGGTTCCTGATTGACAGAGCATTCTAGGATTTGTAGTATTAGCAGTGCATGTGCTGTCTACCAGTGGGCCATCACTACTAGACATTTATTTTCTTGAGGGCCAAATATAATTACACTGCAGGCCAGATTTTGTTTGTGGGCCAGAGTTTGACACCCTTGCGTTAAGAGATAACCACTTTTCATGCTAAAGTTTTATTCTACATTATAAAATGTAACATGGTGTATACTGTATATTCAACATATAATTAATTGCTCTGTGTTTTTTTAGATACACCTGGTCCACCTGTGAACTTTGCTTTTGAAGAAGTCAGGAAAAACTCTGTGATCTGCAAATGGGAACCACCCTTAGATGATGGTGGCAGTGAAATTCTGAATTATATATTGGAAAAGAAAGATAATTCTAAGGCAGAAATTGGCTGGGTTATTGTCACATCAACATTGAGGCACTGCAAATACCCAGTTACTAAACTCATTGAAGACAAAGAATATATATACCGTGTGACAGCTGAAAATAGATTAGGCCCTGGGCCACCTTGTGTATCTCAGCCTCTTGTTGCTAAAGATCCATTTAGTAAGTGTTATTTATCTTATAGACATTACTTCTAAATAAAAAAATAACTTTTTCAAAGACAATTAATTTGGTGAAATATGTTAAAAATGTATCTGGAAGCTTAGATGTAAATCAAAGTATGTAAGAAAACATGTATGCATTTATTATTACTTACTTTTACAGCCCCTCCTGATGCACCAGACAAGCCTGATGTTGAAGATGTTACCAGCAATAGTATGCTGGTTAAGTGGAAAGAACCAAAAGACAATGGCAGTCCTATTTTAGGCTACTGGATTGAAAAACGTGAAATTAATAGTACTCATTGGGCTCGTGTCAACAGGAACCTACTAAATTCACTTGAAGTTAGAGCTGATGGCCTTTTGGAAGGGCTCACCTATATCTTTAGAGTATGTGCAGAGAATGCAGGTGGTCCTGGAAAGTTCAGTGTACCTTCAGATCCAAAAACAGCACAAGATCCGATATGTAAGTTTCAAATCAAATTTTGTTATATTTGTGTAACAATCAATTGCTACATACATTTTTGTTCATTTGGTGTTATTTTTTCTTTCAAGTCCCTCCTGGAGCACCAACTCCAAGAGTAATTGATACAAGCTCCTCTGCTATTGACTTAGAATGGGACCCACCTCTTTATAATGGTGGTGGAGAAATTATTGGTTATTTTGTTGATAAGCAATTGATGAAAACAAATGAGTGGTCACGCTGCACAGAAAAGCCAATTAAGGTCCGCAAATACACAGTTACAGGCATTAGAGAAGGTGCTGACTACAAAGTTCGAGTAAGTGCCATCAATTCAGCTGGTGAAGGCCCCCCTGGTGTGACTGAGCCCATCACAGTTATGGAACCACAAGGTACTCTTTTGATCAAAATTTATACTAAAATTAATAACACATGCTGATGTTCAAAATAACCATTTATTAAACATTTTTACATATTTTTCTTTAGAACCTCCAGTTGTTGAACTGGATCTCTCTGTTAGAGATGGTATCCAGATGTTGGCTGGGCAAACTCTCAAAATCCCAGCAACTGTACTGGGACGTCCTGCACCTACAATTGTATGGTCCATAGAAGAAGGAGAACTGAATAAAGAGAAGGCTCAAATAACAAATGTTGGAACTACATCTGAACTGGTTATTGTAAATGCAGAGAGAAAAGATCATGGGCGTTATGTTATAACTGCCAGTAATGAAAGTGGCACCAAATCTGCTGCAACAAGAGTTGAGATTTTTGGTAATTAAAAGCAATTATATTTCATTTACATGTTTTATATAAAGAGATTTATAAATACACAGACAAGGTTCTGGTAATTAATTAAATATAATTACACATTTCAGATGTCCCTGGACCTGTTCTTGACTTGAAGCCAGTTGTTGTTAACAGGAAGATGGCTTTACTTAATTGGTCTGATCCTGATGATGATGGTGGAAGTGACATTACTGGATTTATAATAGAAAGAAAAGATGCCAAAGCACATATTTGGAGGCAGCCAATTGAAACAGAAAGATCCAAATGTGATATTAATGGCCTCCTTGAAGGACAAGAATATATGTTCCGTGTTATTGCTAAGAACAAGTTTGGCTGTGGTCCACCTGTTGACTTGGGACCAATTCTTGCAGTTGACCCACAAGGTAAAGTCATATTCAGTGATACATTTGAATTATATTTATTTTTACAGAGATGATGATATTTGCTATCAAATCCAATGCAATTAAGAAACAGGTTTAATTTTTTTTTTAATTCATTTTTTACAGGTCCTCCTGGTTCCCCTGAGAGATTTACTTATACAGAAAGAACAAAATCAACAATCACATTGGATTGGAAACCTCCTCGCAATGATGGTGGTAGTCCCATTAAAGGGTACATAATTGAAAAGAGACGGCATGATGCTACTGAATATGAAAGGTGCAACAAAAGACTTTGCCCAGATACATTTTTCTTAGTGGATAACCTTGCAGAGCTGCACATGTATGAATTCCATGCTAGAGCTGTAAATGAAATTGGGGAAAGTGAGCCTTCACTACCTCTAAATGTGGTCATCCAGGATGATGAAGGTACTTTTATCTTTAGCTCAAATGACTGTCGTTATTATCAGATTATTTTTTACAAAAATGTTTATGATGCCCTTATTTCTGTTACCTCTAGTTCCTCCAACTGTCACATTACGGCTTGCTGTTAGAGGAGACACAATAAAGGTAATGGCAGGGGAACCCGTTAATATTCCAGCAGAAATCACTGGTCTTCCAATGCCTAAGATAGAATGGGCCAAAGATGAGGTTGTGATTGATAAATCAACACCAGCCTTAAAAATTTCCAAAGAGGAAGTATCAAGAAGTGATGCCAAAACAGAAGTTAGCATACCAAATGCACAGCGGTCTGATAAGGGTACCTACACAGTAACAGCTTCCAACCGCCTTGGAACGGCATACCGGTCTGTCAGTGTTGAAGTATTTGGTAAGGGTCTTTATTTTTTTCTCTGTTACAAAATCTACTTTTCAAAAGAACAAATAAATAGCTACCTTTTATTGTAAAATTTTACTAGATCGTCCTTCACCACCAAGAAACCTTGTTGTGACTGACATCAAAGCTGAATCATGTTACTTGATTTGGGATGCACCTCTCGATAATGGTGGAAGTGAGATTACCAACTACATAATTGATAAAAGGGATGCAAGTAAAAAGAAATCTGAATGGGAGGAGGTCTCCAATATTGTCGTTGATAGAAGATTTGGGGTAAGTTGAGAAATTACTTTGAAACCTAATAAATTCACATTTAGTTGGTTTAACCGTTTCATTTTTATTGGCCTCTTGGGTGTTGCTTTATTTATATTTACTGTTACAGGATTAAGTGTGTCATGTTATATAGTTAGTTTATGTATGTATGTATATTTTTATTTGTAAAGTCCCACTAGGTTATGCAGTGCTGTACAATACAATACCATTATAATACAGACAAGGGAAAAGTGCTTAACAAAGAACAAGTGAAGAAAATTACAAGCAGATAATCAAGAAAATATATCACTCTAAGGTCATGATTGAAACAAGAGGATGGAAGTCCCTGCCCCATAGAGCTTACAATCGAAATAGTGGGAAGACTTGCATAATTAGATAGGAGGGTAGTAAGTTCAGTAGCATAAAGTGTCAGTTCATTAGCCTCTAGGTGCCATTTAAATAAGAAAATAAATACAAAATAAAATAAATAGTTGCTTAAAGATAAAATATGGACTTGGAAATCATTGCTAGTACTCCAAGAGGTAAGAATTCAATTTAGTTTTGAAGATATTGATGGATTTCTCTTGGTGGAGGTAGAGGGTTATAGAATTCGAAAGATAAGTGGCAGCAAGAGAGAAGGGTTCAAGACAAGAATATTTGGTCTTAGTGAGGGGTTCATGAAGAAGGTTGTCTTGTGAAGAGCGAAGTTGATGGCTAGGTGTGTATGGGCAAACAAGGAAAGACATGTAGGGAGGGACAAAAGTGAAGTGCTTTGAATGTCAAAAGTAGTTTATGTACTTTTGTTAAAATCTGAATGCTGAGAGAATGGGAGGGGGTAAATGTGTTACTGTTCAAAATACATAAGTATGGTGCTTAGGCACTCACAGATGTAACTTTAAACCAAAGTTTTTGAAAAAACATTTTATGTTTCCTTCCTAGGTTTGGAAACTTACAACAGATGGAGAGTATCAATTCAGAGTTAGAGCTGTTAACAAATATGGTATTAGTGATGACTGTCTCTCTGACAAAGTAGTCATAAAAGATCCATTTGGTCTTCCTGGTGCTCCTAAGAAACCAAAGGTTTCTAATTGTACTCGATCATCAATGCTGGTTTCATGGGAACCTCCACTGGATAATGGTGGATCTCCAATCACTGGCTATTGGCTTGAAAAGAGAGAAGTTGGTGGTGTTTACTGGGGACGTGTTAACAGAGCTCCAGTGACTAAACCAGCTGTAAAAGGACTGGAATTCAATGTTCTGCGGTTACTTGAAGGAGTTGAATATCAATTTAGAGTAATGGCTATTAATGCTGCTGGAGTAGGTCCTCCCAGTGAGCCATCAGATCCTGCCCTTGCTGTTGATCCAATCTGTAAGTAATATTTATAGTTAGAGCTTTAAAAAAAACTGTTGGTGCATTTGCAGGCAATTTTTTAAAATAATTTTTAACTTATTTAATTCTGTATGTAGTTATTAATCAGATGAATGATATAGAAATTCTTTATTTCCTTTTTTGCTATATGTAAATATAAATTCCTATATACATAAAGACTGTCAAATATTCAGAATTATATGTTTATTGCATCAGTAAACAGTACTAATATGAATTTCAAAATGTGTCTTGTCACAGATGTTCCTGGTGCCCCTTCATGCCCAGAGGTTAAAGACAAAACAAAAAATAGTATAAGTCTAGCATGGAAGAAACCAGAAAAAGATGGTGGTAGCCCAATTAAGGGATACATTGTAGAAATGCAGGAAGAGGGCACTTCTGATTGGAAGAAAGTCAATGAACCTGATAAATTGTTCCCTACTTGTGAATGTGTGGTTCCAAATCTTCAAGAGCTCAGAAAATACAGATTTAGAGTAAAAGCAGTTAATGCTGCTGGAGAATCAGAGCCTAGTATGGGCACAGGAGAAATACCTGCCAAAGAAATTCAAGGTATGAATATTTCATTCTAAATAGATAATTCAACATTTTTTTCAAATAATCTGCTGACATTTAAAATTTCTCTCAATTTTCAGAGGAGCCAGACATATCAATTGACTTACGGGCTCAAGACCTATTGAATTGTCGTGCTGGCTCCACAATCAAAATTACAGCGGTTATTAGTGGTCGCCCAGTTCCAAAAACATCCTGGGAGTTTGAAGGAGCAGCAAAGAAGGTGATAAAGGTACTTATGAGGTTTATTCTGCTTAAAATCACAGTAAAATTGATTTCCTTTGTGCTACAGAATTTAAGAAACAGTATGTGGTATGATAAATGTTTTCAGCAATTTGAATGGTCAACCACATCATTCATCAGTTTTTAAGCAATTATTTACATAGTAGAATTTATGCTTCTAAAATATTAGACCATATGGATTTTTAGTATACCAAAACATGTTTTTATCATTTCTCTTACTTGTTTAGGATCAAGTTCATAATATTCCTGAAGATTCACAGGTATTTAAAAAAAAACTTTTTTTTAATTAAACATATCTTCTCTTTAGACTTAAACTTAACACAACATGTTATACTTACAGGTTGAATCAACTGATTCTTCTTCAGTGATAACAATACCTCAGTGTAATAGAGGTCACTCTGGAAGATACAGTATCACAGCCAAAAATAAAGCAGGGCAGAAGACTGTCAATGTTAGAGTCAATGTTTTAGGTAAAATAAAATCACTTTATAAACTCTTGATGGAATCATAAAGGCATAGACATTTGCATGACTGTTCTTAATGTTTTTTGAATTTTATAGATGCACCTGGACCAATAAAAGATCTTAAAGTAAGTGATGTGACCAGATCAACAGCCAAACTTTCATGGAAAGCCCCAGATAATGATGGTGGAGATAGAATTAGAAACTACATTGTTGAAAAGAAGACAGTAGAAGGAAAGTCATGGGGAAAAGTGACAACAGATTGTGCTGGCACTTCCTACACAGTACCCGATCTTATTGATGGGCAAGAGTACTTCTTCCGTGTTACTGCAGAGAACAGATTTGGTACTGGGCCACCAGTTGCAACAATTCAAAGAACAAAAGCAAGAGATCCAATACGTAAGTTTCTTTGTACATTTTTCTCAGATTATTAAGTAATATTTTCTAATGAACTGAAATGAGTAATTTGAGTTTATTTTTATAGATCCACCAGAACCACCAACCAGACTGAAGGTTGGAATTGTGACCAAGAATTCTGTGGCATTAACATGGCGCCCACCTAAGAATGATGGTGGTGCACCTGTGACTCACTATGTTATTGAACGCTTAGTTTGGGATCCAAGTGGTGAAGGCAAGGAAGCATGGAAACAATGTAATAAACGGGATGTTGAAGAAACAAAGTTCATAGTTGAAGACCTTAAGGAAGGTGCCGAATATGAATTCCGAGTCAGAGCTGTTAATGAAGCAGGAACTAGCAAGCCTTCTACCACTGTTGGCCCAGTTGTTGTTAAAGACCAGACATGTAAGGGTTAATATTCCAGTGTTTTGAATGTTTAGATGACTTAGTTACAGCTTTAATTTAAATATGTTTGTTTGATGATCTGTAATTTATTCCCTTGCTAGGTCCACCCTCTATTGATCTTAAGGAATTTTTAGAAGTAGAAGAAGGAACAGATATCAGTATCATTGCAAAGGTAAAAGGAGTTCCTTTCCCTACTTTGAAATGGTTTAAAGCACCTCCAAACAAGCCTGATGACAAAACACCAGTACAATATGATCAGCATGTCAATAAAGTTGTTGGAGAAGACTCTTGCACTCTGTTAATCCACCAGTCTCGCAGAAATGATACCGCATTATATACTTTGACGGCTGAAAATAATTTGGGAGCTGATGCAAAAGAAATGCGACTCAATGTTCTGGGTATGTTTTCTCTTCTTATATTGATTTCATTATTTACTGTGTATATATTAAATGCATTTTATACAATTATAATATAATCCACCCAACAAACATCACCGTTTTTTTAATTATATTGTTATTCCAAGTATTTATAAAAATGAAAATGTATATATGTACTGTATATTTAAGAAGTAACTGAAGATTTACAGATATGAGATTATTCACAGTCAATGGTCTACTGTTAGAATATTTAAAAGTTGTTAGAATATGTAATGTCAAGAGTTTTGCTTCTGGGAAAAGATTTTTCTAAAGATGGAAACAATTTTTTTTTCCTTTTCTTAAATCAATTAGGACGGCCTGGACCACCAGTGGGACCAATTAAATTTGAATCAATAACAGCAGACAATATGACACTTGCTTGGCTTCCTCCAAAAGATGATGGAGGATCCAAGATCACAAATTATGTAATTGAAAAAAGAGAAGCAAACAGAAAATTATGGTCGCCTGTAACCAAGGAAGCAAAGGAGTGTATTTACACTATACCAAAATTGTTGGAAGGCCATGAGTATATTTTCCGTATAATGGCTCAGAATAAATATGGTGTTGGTCTACCACTTGACAGTGAGCCAGAAACAGCAAGAAACCTATACAGTAAGTTACTATCAATTTTGTCTCCTCTATTAGGATCAAAATGTGTTTGTGTTATAATAATCGTATTCTTTTTACAGCTGTTCCTGGACAATGTGAAAAACCAACTGTCAGTAGTGTGACACGTGACTCCATGACAGTTAATTGGGAAGAACCAGAATATGATGGTGGCTCACCAGTGACAGGTTATTGGCTGGAACTTAAAGAAACCACTGGGAAGAGATGGAAGAGAGTAAACCGTGACCCAATCAAAATTATGCCACTTGGTGTTTCTTACCAAGTTACAGGGCTCATTGAGGGATCTGATTACCAGTTCCGTGTGTATGCAATTAATGCAGCTGGTGTTGGTCCTCCAAGTCAGCCATCTGACCCAATCTTTGCTAGAGATCCTATATGTAAGTAAACTGAGTGGCATATTTAAGTATTTCAAAATCAATATTGAGGTTAAATATTATATACTAATGCAGTTTTTTTTTTTGTTCCAAAGCACCACCTGGACCACCAATTCCAAAAGTTACAGATTGGACAAGGTCTTCTGCAGACTTAGAATGGATTCCACCATCTAAAGATGGGGGGTCTCCCATTACTGGATATTTTGTGGAATACAAGGAGGAAGGGAAAGAGGAATGGGAAAAGGTGAGAAAAAGATAACCCAAATATAAAAAACAGACTAATAAACTAAATAAAATATATGTGATATACAGTGTATACAGCCTTTATTATAGCAAACCATATTTCTTTTTTTGTTGATTTTTTCTTTATTGAGCACCACTAAAAGAGTCACAGGCCTGGCTCTCCCCAGATGATTTTAGTCACAATACTCAACACTACCTCTTTTAGTTGTCTGCACAAAAATGGGTGATGCTTCTGAAATATTGCTAGAACTAGCAACTGAGAAGATCGCTAGAAATAGCAAAACAAGTGCAAAATAAAATAACCAATTTTGCTGGTTTTGCCAATAAAATTTTGCTTAATAATTTTTTGATGAAAACGAAATTATATTTTTTCTGTGAAATTACAGTTTAGTGGGTTTTTTTGGATGAAATATTTATTTTTTGCCATACATTTCTCTTTATGCTTTCTTGTGTAAAGTTCTGTGTGTTACATATGTTGTTAATTGCACTAAAATGATACATTTTGATATTACAGTGGTGGTAATGGTTAATACTACATTTTGGAATGTTTTTATTGCTTTTCCATTTTAATGTCTAAATACAAACATGTTCTTTTTCCTCTAGGCTAAAGATAAGGAAGTGCGGGGTACTAAATTTGTTGTACCTGGTCTAAAAGAAGGCAGTTTTTACAGGTTTAGAGTTAGGGCAGTTAATGCTGCTGGTGTGGGTGAACCTGGAGATGTTTCTGATGTTATAGAAGCCAAAGACAGGACAGGTATGAAACATAACTTTTTCTATGTTTGTATAAATAACTATAATAGTGCTGCTAAATGATTAACAATGTACATTGTTTCTGCTTTCACAGTATTACCTGATATTCAGCTAGATGCTAGTGTCAAGGAGAGGATTGTTGTCCATGCTGGTGGAGTTATTCGTATAATAGCTTATGTATCTGGAAAGCCTGCCCCAGAGATTTCCTGGAGTAGAGATGAAAAGGCCTTGCCACCTGAGGCTACAATTGAAACAACAGCTATTAGCTCTTCTTTGGTAATTAAAAAATGCCAGAGAAACCACCAGGGCATGTATACCTTGGTTGCAAAGAATGTAGGTGGTGAAAGAAGAAAGACAATAATTGTTGATGTTTTAGGTAAGGACAGCAACAAGAACAACACTGATTTATTTCCAATTTGCTTATTACATAAAAATGTTTATATCTTAATTTTACATGAATTAATATTTATTTTAATATACAGATGTTCCTGGGCCAGTTAGTCAGCCATTCATGACTGAAAATCTAACTAAAGACTCATGCAAACTGACCTGGTTTTCACCAGAAGATGATGGTGGCTCAACTATTACAAATTACATCGTTGAAAAACGTGAGGCTGATCGTAGGGGGTGGACTCCAGTGACTTACACAGTGACAAGACAAAATGCCACTGTTCAAGGACTGATTGAAGGCGTGGCATACTTTTTCCGCATTGCAGCTGAAAATATCATTGGCATGGGACCATTTGTTGAGACTTCACAGGAGATTGTTATTAGAGACCCAATATGTAAGTAAATCATGTATTTGTAAACAAAATTGCTTCAGATGCTTTTAAGTAAGTATCTGAATGATCTTTCAATGTTTTACTAATATAATGCAATAATTTTTCTTATGTTATAGCTCCACCTGAGCGTCCTGAAGATCTCCAAGTAACAGCAGTTACTAAAGACTCAGTTAGCCTCAGCTGGAATCCACCAAAGTATAATGGAGGATCAGATATTACGATGTATGTTCTGGAATGCCGTCTTATTGGAAAAGATAAATTTTTTAGAGCCACAAAAGAGAAGCTTCTTAACAGGACATACACACATGATGGCTTAAAAGAGGGTGACACTTATGAATATCGTGTCAGTGCAGTTAACATAGTTGGACAAGGAAAACCATCATTCTGCACAAAACCAATTACTTGTAAAGATGAACTAGGTATAGTTTTTAATTAGTGTTTACTTGACAAATTTATAAAACTTGCATTTAGAATTTTATTCCATTATAGTAAAACTGATCTCTTTTCTCTTATCAGCTCCACCCAACATTGAACTTGATTTTAGAGATAAACTTATTGTGAGAGTTGGAGAAGCTTTTAGTATGACTGGGCGTTATACAGGAAAGCCAGCTCCAAAGGTCTTCTGGCTAAAGGATGAAATAACTGTTAAAGAAAGTGATCGCACAAAAATAAAGACCACTGCAAATACCTTGTGTCTTGGTGTACTTAAGTCAGTAAGAGAAGATTCAGGAAAATATTGCGTGATTGTTGAGAATAGTACTGGATCAAGAAAAGGTCTTTGTGATGTCATTGTGGTTGGTAAGTTTATTGAACCAACTTGAAATAAGGGTCATGGTTTGAAAACAAATAAAACTGTTGATATGAATGAAAAATGTCTACTTCTATCACTTTTTTACAATGCCTGTAGACTTTATTCTTAAAATTCTAAAATATTTAATAAATAAATAAATGTTTTTTTTTTTTTACTTGAACTAGATCGACCTCAACCACCAGTTGGTCCTGTTATTTTTGACGAAGTTCATAAAGATCACATGGTTATTTCCTGGAAACCTCCACTTGATGATGGTGGCAGTGCTATCACTAATTATATTGTTGAAAAGAAGGACAGTAATAGAGACCTCTGGATGCCAGTAACATCCGCAACTACTAAACTGACCTGCAAAGTTCCCAAGCTGATTGAAGGAAGGGACTACATTATTCGTATTTGTGCAGAAAATATGTATGGCATAAGTGATCCACTCTTTTCTGAGGAAATGAAAGCCAAAGACCGTTTCAGTATGTCACCTTCATCCTAATAATTATTTTAATAGTAAGGCAATTGAAAGGATCACTAAAGCCATATATATATGTATATTTATTTTTTAGGAGTCCCTGATGCACCAGAGCAACCAGGTGTTAAGGAAGTAACTAAAGATTCAGCTTTGATTACATGGAACAGACCACGTGACGGCGGAAAGCCTATATTTGCCTATATTTTGGAAAAGAGAGAAACCATGTCTAACCGATGGGCAAAAGTCTCCAAAGATCCTATCTACCCAGACACACAATATAGAGTGACTGGTCTACTTGAGGGATGTGAATATGAATTTAGAGTATCTGCTGAAAATGAAGTAGGAGTTGGTGATGCTAGTCCACCATCTAAACCATTCTTTGCCAAAGATCCTATAGGTAAATTCATGCTTTATAATTATTATGTTAAAAGTTATCTAACAGATTAATATGAACCCATATAACATTCATTTTATTTTGAATGCAGCAAAACCAAGTCCTCCAGTTAATCCTGAAGCAATTGACAAAACAAAGAGTTCTGTTCATTTGTCTTGGCATCCACCAAGGCATAATGGTGGAGGCAAGATTATTGGTTATCTGGTCGAGTATCAAAAGGTTGGAGAGGAGGAATGGAAAAAATCTAACCATGCTCCAGATGGCTGCCCTGACACAAACCACAAAGTTATTGGATTAACTGAAGGTGATACATACAAGTTCAGAATAATGGCTGTAAATGCTGCAGGTGAATCTGAACCAGCTTATGTCCGAGACCCAGTACAAGTTAAAGACAGGCTAGGTAAGTAATACCTATTAAGATAAAAGAAAAAGTTATTTTCTAAACATTAAAGCTAATATGCCTAATAATAAACACACATTTCTGTTCCCTAGAACCTCCGGAGTTAATACTTGATGCAAATATGGCAAGGGAGCAACAAATTAAAGCTGGAAATACTCTAACACTTAGTGCAGTAATCAAAGGTGTACCATTCCCCAAAGTGTCCTGGAAGAAAGAAGAAAAGGAAGTATCAACAAAAGCAGATATTACAGTTACACCTGTTGGAAGCAAGTTGGAAATCAGAAATTGTGCCAAAGAAGATGCAGGCATCTACTCACTGACAGTAGAGAATGAAGCAGGTTCTAAGACCGTGTCAGTAAAAGTCATTGTTCTTGGTAAGACAGCCTATGCTTTATTGACAACTTCAATTAAAACTTGCACTAAGTGATAAAGTAATGAGTGGAATAGTTTGACATAATTCAAAATTACATCATTTTTAGTGTTTTGCATGTCTTGAAAATCACTCCCAAGAAAATCAACTCTAGTTATTCTAATTATGTCTAATTTATATATTCAATGACCTTACATGATGTGATTATTTAAGATGTGAAACAGCTGCTTCTTGGTCAATAAAAATCTGTAGTGATGGCCCCTTTTTTTGCTGAAACCATGTGGCATGCAGCTGAATTAATTATTCATCGATCACTTTAACACCAGAAACCAATAAACTATCCATTATGCAGGGCTCATAATAAATGAATGCAGTGCAGTACCTGCAATTCAGTGGAGAATGAAAACTGCATTTTAACAAATTAATAATCAACCCTGCAGCAATTACCGTATATACTCGTGTATAAGTCGAGAAATTTAGGTAAAAAAAAGCATTTAAA
>WMED01000566.1:452-33579 GCA_019650415.1 Pipa parva
TATATATATATATATATATATATATATATATATGCACAATGACAGGCAATTTGAAGGTAATGACAGTGTTCACAGTTAAAGTTCTCTGTTTTATAGCACTATTTTATGCTTGGCTTAGTGTATCTTTTAGACATTTATCATTACTGATTTAGCACAATTCCTATTGCCACATTTCAAAATCAATTAGCCATTCAGTACCCAGTTACACCCTTGATTGCTAATGACAAATAGAATCTGTCACATTGCCACTGGACTGTGAAAAATCTTAATATTAAAGCAAAGCTTGTAGACAGACATAACTATATTTGAAGTCAGTCAAATGAAGATAATCACATTTTATAAATATCAACACCAATAAAATAGTGCCTTTACGCATCTAGTATAAAGCAAGAAGTTCATTCAGATCATTTAAAAATAAGAATTGATATTAGTAATAGAAGGTGGGAGGTGATATTGCCACTGTGAAGATCACGGATGAGTATTCATTTAAAATGTGTGCACAGTTCTAAAAGCTCTATCTTCAAAAAGTTCTTAATAAGAGAAAAATTGGTTGTGGTCTGCAGCCTTAGTAATTACTTCAGAATCCAACCATGAGCACTTAAAGAGAAGAGATGTAATAAAAAATTGAATATATCAAGGAGATTAGCTTTAGATCTTTGCAAAAGTGGAAGATGTCTTGATTCAGAGAGACCAATTGAAGGTAGAAAGGGAAAACCTAAAAGGTAACATGAATAAGCACAGAAATGGTGATTATACACATAGAATAACCCTCCAGACAATGTTGTCAGGAAAAATACAGTAACAAAATTATGCATAGGAGAGAAAAAAGGAGTATAAAACTAAAAAATATGGGTATAGTAGATACATTTCTGTTGGGGAAATCATTGGTTCTGTGATTCTATCCTGAATGAAATTATTTTTATAGCTTACCAGTGATGTAGCCTTGCCCCTCTATAAATTCCCAGAATACTCAGCAGGCAGTAGCAGAGATTATTAGCAGTGGCAGTAGTTGTGAAAGTTTTTTTTTTTGACAAATCTTTAAGTAATGAGCGTATGCAATTTCTTTGTTATGTCTTGGGAGAGAGACCGGTTTACTAATTAATGGACTTTATTTATTAACATCTGTGCACTAGCTTGTAAGTTCCATACAGTTCATGATAGAAAAGTATTTATTAATTAATTCATTCAAACTGGGCCGGTTCTACCTATGGGCAATGTGGGCAATGGCCCAGGTCGCAATCCATCTGAGGGGCGCTGTTGCCCATATCGCCCATCTCTAAACTTGACCTCCTCCCCCCCGCATGCCCCCCATCCCCGCGACACCCCCCCTTCCCCCATGCCCTCCACTCACCTTCAACAGGGTTCCAGCGACATACCTCCTCTGATGAGGTAAGTTGAACGCGACGGTGCTCCTTACTGCTTCGGGTCTTGTTGGCTGTATTCGGCAGCTGCCAGCAAGACCTGAAGCAGTAAGGAGTGCCGTCACATTCAACTTACCTCATCAGAGGAGGTGCATCACTGGAACCCTGATGAAGGTGAGTGGAGGGCGCAGGTCAAGGAGGGGGGGCGGTGTGGGGCAGGGGGTGTCGCGAGGCAGGGGGTGGCGCAAGTCAGGGGGGGCGTGGGAAGGGGGGTTGGCCCCGGGCGTCAATAGGGCCAGGACTGCCCCTGCATTCAAATAATCAGATAATCAGACTAATTAGTAATCAATGTGGTAAAAAAGAGAAAATCAGTTAAGGGCAGCTGGGTAGGATTTTATAAAAAAGGCAAAGGTTTTTAGGAATAAGAGGATCTTGCCCAACCATTAACATGGACAAATCCCTTATTACTTATAAAATAAATTCAAAATGTTAAGTTTATTAACAATGGCATCTATACTCAGAGCACCAAACATTGGGAATTAATGTAAATAAAATATGTAATCATGTTGTGTTATCCATATACGTACGTGTATGACATACATTTTAGAAAATATACTTATTAAGATATTAATGTAGCACTTTTTTTTTTACAGTTTACGCCAATCTGTATGGATTAGAATATTCAGTGTACTTGCAGCTAACTAAACAGACACAAAAAAAATTCCAATCAGATGCCGGCAAACAGACCCTTCAGGGACAATGGGTCTGGGCTAACGGCTATTGGATGGATTTTATCCAAAATAGATGACAATAGACTGCACTGATTAATCCATTAGGAATCTTTTTCATTGTATGCAGCAGAGAAAATGTATGGGGTCCCACTTATAATAAACAACAAATAAAATATGTTTATAGACGAGAGTCTCTATGTAAATATTTATATATATTTCACTTACCATATGGGCTAGGTTCACACTGGCATTTTTATGTGTGGCGCATATACGCCGTGCACAAAAAGAAAAAAGCTGTGACGTGTAAACCTATATAATTACCTTGTTCCAGCCACACTAACGTACGATGCACATACGCTGCCTATGGAATGCTGGCCATCACATTTTTGCTGGCGTATATATGATGCGCACAAAATGTGGTCAGATAGGAGGAGCCAGAGTCGGGTTAAGTACAATATAAATGCGATTTTAGAAAAAAGGCCAGACTAAAATATGCTGGCGTATTTTCTAGACTCGTGTTTCTTAATATGTGGTGCAAAAATGCCATGTGTGCGTGAACCTAGCCTTAAGGAAAAAATAAATGAAAGAAAACAGAGCTTATAATAAAATCACTTTTGTTTAACAATCTAATTAACCATTAATCTGATTAATACGTTTTAGGGGACAGGAAAAAAACAAGGATAAAAAAGTGTATAGTCAAAAAGACCAGCGTTAGACGATGTGACTTGCATGTCCAGTATATGGAAGAAAGCCATCTTTATCTCTAAAGATTATTATAAACTCAACATTACCAATACAGATTTGCCAGTAATTCACATAAAAATCCACACATGCCAATCTTGTGTATATGTAAGTAACAATATAAACCCTGAGTGAATCATTTCTGCATCGGGATGCTTTTTAGAATTACCTTTGTATCACATTCTAGGTCAGTAGATCCTCATCTTACCTAGCAGATGCAGGTGAAAATGATTGCTCAGCATCACACATGAATGCCGTTTTCTTCATACACAATCTGTGAATAAAATAGGATGATTGATGTCGAGTGAGTCTCAGATGGTTTATGCCAAATAAAGACATTCCATTACAAGTGAATATTCATTAGTTTCTCATATCAGTTTAATTATAGGCAATGACAAATTCACAGTAAAAGCAAAGGTCATGCTTTCCAGCTAATTTTCCTTTGTTTTATGTTAGTTTGTTATATATAATGTGCAGAGTAGGAGGCTTACCTCCAGTATTGATATTTCTCCTTATTAAATCATTATAAAAGTCACACCTGATGAAAAGAGGTTAATACCATCCAAAAGCATTGTATGTTTTTTATTCACTCCACAGTAAAAATGGGGTCGATCCCCTAAATGTATGCAGCTAAGTGGTTTTAGGTCATTTTTTTTATTTGTATGCTAATGTCGATTCAGCTGGGGTCCTTCCTGGCTTGTTCCTGTGAATATTATTATTTTCCGAATATACCAGGATGTTCACTTTCTTGCAGAATTTTGGATGTGCCATGATTAAAGGGGAGCTAAAGCCTAAAGCTTTGTTAAATAACCCCTTTGTGAAAGTCTGGGGAGTTACCCTTCTCAAGGAGGCAAAGGACTCCAGCAGGAGCTAGGATCACTTTGACTGTTGAGTCTGCTTTGTTTACAGCTCAGCCATTTACTATGCATTTATGACCAGTGCTGGAAGGGTAAGAAGGGGGCATTTAAAAGCCCCAGAATTTATGAAGTGCCAGAGGTCTTAATTTCAATGTTAAATGTAGGACACTGGCTGGTAGATGCCAAGTCTCTTAGTTCCTCAGATATAATTATTGAGGTAAGCACATGGCTGACATTTAACAAGAGCTTGTGAGTTTATTTCCCCTTTAACTGGAATGTTTTTCTTTCACTTTAAACTGATTGTTATGCTTAACTTACCTTTATGTTTTATTGAAATCAGACACAAGGGCTAGCTTCTTGTGGTTATGATTTGTCATTCTCTTGCAATCTGTCCTTTATCATACTGTATTGCCAATTCCATTTCTTACTCCAGGCAGCTGTTGATTTGACTGTTTAATTGGTCTTTTTATTGGGCAAAGTCACATAATCTATCCCAGTCCTGTTGTTTAGTGGGGAAGGTAATCCTTTCACAAAGAATTGACAGAATACTATTATCCTTGGCACTAAGGGAGTCATTTTTGTGTGTGGAAGAAAGAAGATCCTGCTGTCTCCTGTTTCCGCTTATGTCAATGACAATTAATAAGATAACTCTGCATTCTGAGTTTCCTTCAGAAACATAAAGGAAACAATACCATTCCACATGTCAGCATATCAACACTCAGTAGATCCATTGGTTAACCTGTCCAATTTACTAAATTGTGTGCAAGTCAGTTTTGGGGGGGTTTTTTTAGGCATTGATTCTGTTTTTTGATTATTTTTACAAAAATAAACACATTTAAAAAAAATATCTTAAATAATAAATAGGGATCTGTTTTTGCAAACAAATGCTACTCTGCTAACGATATAAAAAAGAACTAATCTGCTTAACCAAAGTCTTAAATCGGGCAAGCCATGATCACATAGAGAACGATACTAGGTAACCATGTAAATATTATAAATGCAAAAAAACAACAAAATGGATGTACCAGTTTTCTCCCTAGAGACACTAATCAGTCTGTGCAATCTTGTAAACAAGACATTGTTATAAGGAACGTAATTGTAGCAATTAGAAAAGCATAGTACTACACTACAAAAACACTTGAATGTGTTGCATATATATGGTTAACTATGTACAGTATGTCTACTGAATGTTTACTGCATATATGCTTAATGGCAGCACTTTTGAGATGAACAAATTGTGGCTCAAGGTCATGAATATTACATTACATGAATTAGGCTTGTGAATATTTGGCAGTCAAAGCCCATATGTATGTTCAACCATAACTAATAAAAAACTAAAGTGATCATTTTAACACAACACAAGACTCATAGCCATTACTGAAAGTAAATTGGCCACAGCTTCATTAAGAATATATACCATAATAACATGCCAAACCTATTGTGCCTTTAGTCACAATTACTGTAATTGGCAAAAATAAATCCTCGATATCCAGGAATCTCAGCATGCCTTGTGGTGTATTGATCAACACCATTGGCTACTGATCGCACGCCCAACTACAGGAATAACTCACCAAATTTATATGTATAGCAACCTGTCAGTGTATATTTAGGGGGTCATTCATTAAAGTGTGAACAGTCTCGTAAATACCAGTGTCCTTTCGTGACTCCTCCATCCCCGCTTATGCAACAAATTCTGTGATGCAACGAATTTGCAACAAATTCTGATGCTTACTCCAGTCACAGACTTACCACATCAATTTGCATACATGTGCACAGGTAATTCGACTATCCAGCATGCGAAGGAGTCTGCCAAAGGAGCGGATTCTGCAAAGCGTACTGCTCCACATTCATCTGTCTGCCTTTGCCACATCAGAATGGTGAATTGAGTGGATGATGGCAGGGTTTCCAGTGTTGCGTAAGGTGACTATTCATTCAAAAGTAGCAATGGCGACTGTGACTAAATGAGTCTACTACTAAACATAAACTAGACATAAGGTGACATATAAAAACAAGTATTTTTCACTTAAATACAGTTAGTGGGATATGATGAGACTGACGTCACTGCCCTTCATTGGAGTAATTCTCCTCACCCCACATGACTTCTCATCCTACTATTATGTGACTGACTATGCCGCACAATGCACGTGACCACATTTGTCGCTGTCTGCTGCTCCATGAATAAGAAGAAGTGAATTTGCATCTTCCTGATCGTAGTGACATGAACAGATGCGAAATCACTATGCTAGGTGAATTCACACTTTAATGAATGATCCCCTTTAATCTCAAAGCTGTGACAATAGCATCAACAAAGGATAAGTACCCTAAAAAGATAACATCATGAAAACAGATTACATTGAAACATAGTAACATAGTAACATAGTTTATAAGGCTGAAAAAAGACACAAGTCCATCCAGTTCAGCCTATTTTCCTGCAATGTTGATCCAGAGGAAGGCAAAAAACCCATGAGGCAAGAGCCAATTATCCTCATATTAGGGAAAAAATTCCTTCCCGACTCCAAATATGGCAATCAGTATAATTCCCTGTATCAAGGTCCCACCTTCATTTATCTATTACCCATAGCTTGCAATATTCCTACACTGAAGGAAAGCATCCAAACCAGTTTTGAACTCTTTAATGGAATTAACCATAACAACTTCTTCAGGCAGAGAGTTCCATAACCTCACTGTTCTTACAGTAAAAAATCCCCTTCTATGTAGATGCAGAAACTTTCTTTCTTCTAAACCTAGAGGATGCCCCCTTGTTATACTTACAGTTCTTGGTATAAATAGATTGTGAGACAGATCTTTGTACTGACCTCTAATATATTTATACATAGTTATTAGGTCACCCCTTAATCTTCTTTTTTCTAGACTAAACAAGCTCAGTTTTGAGCATGCACACATGCACAAAATATCTGAGCAATGAATGTTTACACATTAAAAATAATTTAAATGATGGATAGGTAGGTGGTACTGTTATTACTGTACTAATTGAGAATTAGTCATATGAACAAGAGATACATAGAGCTTACCTGTTTACAATTTACCAATTACAACCACTTCTACACTTACACCTACATATTTGACCACTTAACTGCTGGTCATGCTTTGATGAATCATCCCCACTCAACCTCTATTGTTACTATGATAGAATAGGGTAGAATTGCCAAACGTGCAGCAATAGAAATGTTAATATGTGCATTACTACTCTTTAATAGTGGATGTCAATTGTAGAAAAAAAAAATGGGGAAGATGAATTCTTTATGTCTTTATTATCCTGGGAGTTCACATATCTAACGACCTGACGTGGGCTCTACACTCCTCGAAGTCCATAAAAAAAGCCCACCAATGGCTTTACCTCCTCAGGTGTCTCAGGAAAGAGCATGTCTGTACACAAATCCTAGTAGACTAATACAGATGCTCAATTGAGAGCATAGTACTTTACTGCATCACTGCCTGATACGGTAACTGCAGTGCCTCTGATAAGAAAGCACTTCAGAGTGGTAAAAAATGGTGCAAAAAACCATCGGCATCAAAGTGTACCCCCATTGAGGACATTCACCAAAGCTGCTGCCTGGCTGGAGTACACAATATCATTGCTGAACCATCCCACCCAAACCACGAACTGTACTCCCTACTACCATATGGAAGAAGGTGCAGTCTAAAATCTAGGACTAGCAGACTAAGAAAGAGTTTCTTTCTAGATTCCATATTCAGACTTAACCACTGTTCTCCTTAACATCTGCCACCCTAATCTTTTTTTCCTCTTTCTCCTACCTTCCTCCCCCTCCGATGCCATCACTCATCATCACCTACTTACTTACTGGCACCTTTCTCTCTTTGCACTATGTAATATTTAAGTACTCACTGACTGATTGAATCTATTACGAATTATGTAGATATGCCTTATATTTTTATTTATTTATTTAATTATCACTATTAGGAAACTAAACTGCTATTTATTGCCCTCACTGATATTATCTTCCCCTACTGACGCAACTGTAATTTCACTGATATGTATATTATGTACTGTCCAGTGACAATAAATACATCTAATCTAATCTAATTATGAATACTAATGGTTGATAAGTGAAAGACTGCATAAGAAAGGTGGTTATTTTTCAGAAGGTATACAGCACCAGCAGACAGGCAGGAGAATGTTGCACTCTACTGATGTTGACAATATTGTCTCAAATCTGTTATTTAATAATGTAATCAATACTGGAATTGGGACACATTGCTGATTTTAAAATGTAAATCTACATTGATACATTGTATGAATTAAATGTTGCCTTTGAAACTCTCTTTTCTTGCTTTAACAAAAAAGATGAGTCTTGTCGGGCAAAATTTATTAAACTTGGAAAAGCCTGCTTCGGCCTTATCCCCGGAGTTTACAATTGAAATCATGTGTAAATATTTAAATGCAGAAAAAGGGCAGTAGGACCCAGTGACTCAAGGGATACTTGTCTGATAAGAGGTGTGCAGGCAGTCCTCTTTAGGCTGGGTTCCCACTAGCGGATGATGCACAGCGCATCATACATTCTTGTAAAAAAAAAAAAAATACGGCTTCACGGAAGTCGACGATACTTATCTAGTTCCTGACACATGAGCTTATGAGAAACATACGCTGGGTCTGGAACACTGTGTGTAGCATTTTGTCTGGCATATGTATGCATTTAAAGAGAAGATTTTTATAGTTAATGCATATCTGTCATGCCAATCTAAATAACAATTTTGTTTTTCTGTTAGTGGTCCTTTAATAAATGCTTTATTGAAAATGGTCTGTCCAATGCATTACTACTACTTTCTGGGGTGAAAGTTAATATGGATAAACATATGGTGTGATAAATTAAGATGTAAAAATAAAAATACATCATCATTAGCAAAGGTTGCCTAGATCTAGTAACCCACAGCAACAAGCCAGATGTTAACTTTCCTTATTCTAACTCCAACAGACATATGAAAGGGGAACTATAGTCAAATTACAGCTTTATATATGCAGTACTATACCTTAGTGAGAAGCATTTCTCCCCAGTAGATTTTTCATGTGAAGCAGAATAATTTATAACAGACCACTGATAAACTCCCACACCAAGAAATGTGTGTGATATAACTGCTAAACACGAGAAGAAAAAGCTGCCTGACTGCTGGTACACTTCACACATTTATTTCCTGGTGTGGAAGTTTTCCAGTGCTGTTTCATCAGAAGCAGGATAATTTATTACACATTTACTGGAGAGAAATGCTTCTCACTAAGGTATAGTACTGCATATATAAAGATGTAATCTGACTCTACTTCTCCTTTAATGGTAAATGCTGAAATGCATATATTGGGTGAAAGTTATTAAACTCGGAAAGACCGCTCTGTGTCTTTCTGAGTTTACCGAGAGAAATCTTGTATTGTTCTCGTGAGATTTTTTTGAGATCGAGTTTTTAGATCCCGATTTAAAATTTTTTTTTTTGATGGATAGGTAGCTATACTTTACTTTAGTAGCATAGTAACATTAGTAGCATAGCTACCTTTCCATCAAAAATTTTGAAAAATCAGGATAGAAAAACTCGATCTCGAAAGAAATCTCCCAAGAACAATGCAAGTTTCTCTTAGTAAACTCCGAAAGACCTAGGTTATTCACTAAGTTGGAAATTCGACTGTCAAATTCGCAAACAGCGGATTCCCATAGCAAATCCGTGACAATTTCCCCATTGTAAAGTTGCGACAATTTTCCCATAATAAAGTTGTGACTGCAACAATTTTCTCATTATAAAGATGCCACTAAGACAGTAGCAGCATATTGTGACTGTCTTTATCTGGCGAATTCGCACCTATACGCAACAATTCAGACTTTAGCAAATAACCCCCCCTCAGAGCGGTCTTTCCAAGTTGAATCATTTTTGCCCATTGTATGAAATGTTTGTAAAGATTTTAATAGTTTTGAATGATAAGGTTTTGCTATTTCTAATAATAATTCTGACAGAGGTGGTTTGTACAAACTTTGGCAAAAGAAATGTAATATTTAATTACCTTTACAGTTAAAAGAGCATGTTCAGCCTGTTGAACAGAAAATTTAAGCAAGGCACAAATGATTTGGTCATTATGGTAAACTTCTAGTATTACAGGAAAAACAATATTACAATTTCCATTTATTTTTAAAAGCATCATTCCTTTAATGCAGAGGTCCCCAACCACCGGTCTGCGGACCAGGACCGGGCCGTTGGGGTTTTTCAGCCGGTCCGCGGCGCCGCTGACACCTAGCTCTGCAGCCCTACGCCTGGTCAGAGCACACGATAATGTTCTCTGCCATAGCCGTGACAGCTCGCAGCTGTCACGGCAGAGAACATTATGCAGGACGGGGCGGGGCATTGGGGAGGTCTTTGAGATGCAGCCAGCACAGCAGTAACCTGTTACATTGGACGGAGTGGGGCGGCAGGCTCTCCTCACTGACTCGTCCCTGGCAGAACATGTTATGTGGGGCATGCCAGGGCGGGGCAGCAGACTGGCCTCATTGACGCGGCTCCGGTGTTAATTGTGTAGCGCTGCTAAGCCCCACCCCTCCATAACTCTGCCCCCATATGACCAAAGTTCTGCCCCTGCCCCACCCCCACCCCACCGGGCCATGGAAAACTGGCCTTGCTTAAAGCCGGTCCCTTGTGCAAAAAAGGTTAGGGACCTCTGCTTTAATGTATGACATTACACTTTCTTATACTATTATACATTATATTTTAGTCATACTACCAATGTAAAAGACTAGCGCACCCTCAAATAATTATTTAATGTAATGTAATTGTGTATGCCACAAACTGACTATTCAGACTTTAGTCAATGAGTATCTGAGAATTAACCTGACAATGACTAGAAGGAATATCATGGTAATAAATACATTTTTATAACCGCCATGGGAGATAATGTTGCAAAGTGAAAATTTTTTGCATTTTTGGCTAAAAAAACAAACAAATCTAGATGTTAATTAAAAACTAGCAATTAGCATTAATGCTTCATGTGTTAGCTTTAAGGGTTTATTATGGTGTTGAACAATGACAAAACTAAATATTCCCTTTGATCTTTAAAAGCACATATGAATTGTTTAATGATTTTAAACAAAACAATTTTTAATGACAAGGTTACCTAAGGAATAAAAACACTGAACCTAAAACTTTATAAGTAACACAGAAAATAGCACACACAAAAGAAAGCTTATCAGTTCTCTGATCTGAAAATTAAATTAGTGAAAAAATGTCTACGTTAACACTGCCAAATGGACTTATTTTTGAATTAAATATTCCCAATATCGCGTTAGTGCTAAACTGGCAAATTAACTCTTTGTTGCTTTTTTATTGAAACTGTTTTTTATACCTGTTGAAACACTCCTCTAAATGTAAATATTTCCTGGAAACGTCACCTTTTCCGTGCCTCTGAAGTGCCTAAACATGCTGATGCAGCGCTATCAAAGATTGGAGGAGCTTATTCATGAAACACCAAATAGTTGTGTGAGGGGAGTGAATTCAAATTTCTTTGTCGCTTCCCCATATTTGGGTATTCATCAAACTCTGTGATTGAGATTAATTTGACATCTTATTACAGTCGCAGATTTACGGAATACTTTGTGCCACTTTACGTGCATATGCACAGATAATTCACCTATTCATCAATCACTGATGTCTGTCACAGTAGCTAATTTAACGAGGCATAGCGTGTCACATTTGCCAGTTTTACTTTGAAAGATTAAAGTGATGAATTTAGGGGGCTGATGGGAAGTCTCCTATTGTCTTACTGATTATGCCACACTATGCAAGAGACAGTTCCGTTGATGACTAAGCCCCCCCTAAGGTACTTAAACATGAATAGTAACAGAGGTAGCAGAACTTCCAGTTGTCATACATCCCTATTGTTGTCTATGTAAAACAATTATTCTACCATTTGTAGAAACCTACAGTCATGTTATCACTGAAACATACCGTACATAATTTCAAGTGGTAGAAGTCTAGATTTGCATGCAAGCAAATGAGGACTATGGGGCGTATTCATGCCAATTATCGGATAGATCTGTGACTTCACAACAATTTGCCACTTTTTCAATTTCACATATTCAGTGAAGATCACATGTGCAATGTGGTGAGTCACAGACAGTTCATGATGACGTTACACTGACTGTCTATTTATGCACCACTTTGTGTCTTTTCACTGTAAATGTGACAATACGGGGCTTATTCATCAAAGTGAGAATTAGACTGTCAAAGTCATTCATCACTTCGGGTGTTTGTGCTCCAATTTTCAACTCCGTATTCACTAAACAAAGGAATCCCATAGCGAAGATGCGAATGCGTCAGTAGCCATCTCTTAGGTTGTGTGGCTTAGTCAGTCGAACAGTAGGAGCCCTGTCATCAGCCCTCTAATTTACCACTTCAACCTGGGGAAGTAAAAGTGGAAAATGTGACACAATACGTCTTGTCAACAATGATGATAAATAGGAAAATTACCTTTGCACGCGCACATAACGTAGTGTGAAGTGTTCCGTCCATGACTGTCGTAAGCTGTTGAATTAGTCTGTAATTCACCACATTGAAGAGTTTTCTGAATTCACAAATATGGGCCTTTCATGAATAAGCCCCATTTGTCTATTTAGCATTGTTGTGACAATTCCTCCTGGTGTACTGCTGTTCTGCTACATCCATATATATTAGCATTAAATAAGTACTCTTTCCACAATGCCAGCCTTGCCTGTAATCTGTTCTTGCCAATACAATCGCACACATAAGTACCATTTACATACAAACTACAAAACACAGGAAGCATTGCACACACAGAAATGCTACACCTATAGGCAAATGAAATCCAAATAATTAGATTTTTTAAACTACTGTATACGAAATTTCATTTACAGAGCATCTATCAGAACATTTTAATATCCTGTCATGAATATGGTAGTTTCCTTTTCCATCTTGTTCTTAGTTTAACTATATTTATCTCCTTCTGTACTTGATATTTAATATTTTATTAACTTCACCTTTTTTCTGCCCCATGGAACTATATTAATCTTGCTGTTAGTCTAACAGAAATTTGAGTCAATCAGTGACATAGATTAATTTGTATTTATCAGACTGACAAACAATTAAAACAAAAATTCAAAACTATTTAAAGAAACCATTCATTTTTACAATGAATAAAACATCCACTACCATGTCTGTATATGTTGAAGAAATGAATGTGCAAGAGGAAAATAATAAAAAAAAAACAAAAAACAATTGCCTGGAGCAGGTTTAGAAAGGGCAAAGCATTTTAGGTTGTAGGATAGAGATAAAAAAAAGAAACTATAGAGACAATTCTAAAGTAGGGGGGTAGAGAAGATGGGGAAGGTGAGTTAAAGCAGAGAAAACGTTCTGAGAAATTAGAGCAGAATTTTAGGCAATGAGGAAGATTATAGAAAGGTTAATGAATGTTGGATGAATATAGATAACTACCATCACAATATCTTTTACTGACCTAGAATAAATTAGCTCTAAATAGGGTTTGTAATTGGTGATGGTAAGAGGAAGTAAGAGAATCTGTGCAGATTTGGGGAGATATGATATGAAGGCATTGCAGGATGAAATGCAATTGCAAAATACTGGAAGGGAGGAGGAGATAACAAGGAAAATAAGGGCAAAGTTTTAAGATGGAAAGATTTTTGGCTGGAGAGGTTGAAGGTGGAGGAAATATGGAGATGGGTAAGTTTGCTGGGAGTAAACACTGAAGGACTATTTAGTAGTATGTATGTATATTTTAATTCATAAAGTGCCACAATGTTACGCAGCGCTGTACAATCCAACAATACAGTTATAATACGGACAAGGGAAGTGTGTAACAAAGAACAAGTGAAGTAAAATACAAGCATATAATCAAGAAAGTTCATCACTCTAAGTGCCACACCATGACTGAAACACAAGAGCATGGAGGTCCCGCCCCATAAAGCTTACAATCTAAATATAAATAGTATAGCTGGAAAGGTTGAAATTGTATTTTTGTGTGCTGAGTCTACAGAACATATTATGGGGAATATTTATAAAATGTCTAAATAGGGGGTTATTCACTAAAGTCCGAATTGTTGCATAAAGGTGTGAATTCGCCAGATAAAGACAGTCGCATCTTTATAATGAGAATATTGTCACAGTCGTGACTTTATTATGGGAAAATTGTTGCAACTTAACTTTAAAAAATTGTTGCGACTTTATAATGGGGAAATTGTCGCGGATTTGTTATGGGAATCCGCTGTTTGAGAATTCGACAGTCGAATTCGCACCTTAGTGAATAACCCCCTGTTTTTTTGACCTGTTGGTAAAATATCAGCAATTTATTGATATTTCCATTTTTGTAATTTTCTTCACATCAAAAAAGAACATCAATATCAATTTGAAATGGAAACCTCATTGAAAACACTACAAAATGTGCCAGTTTCAATGATCCAATATTTTTATCAATATAGACCTTTTTGATATTGGAAATATATTTTCCTATATAAATCAGCGGAAATCAGTCAATGAATTGAAAACTAGCTTGAAAATCATCAATCAGCATTTAAAAAAATCTAATAGGATGAAACAATCTTTATAAATATGCTTCAAAGTGTACAAAGTCAAAGACACTCAGCCAGGCAACATTCATAGCAAATGCTAAGTTTCCTTCACATACATTGTAGAGGCATATCTACTAAAGTCAAAAACCTCATTATAACCATTTTCGACAGTTATTGCTATTATTTTGGCAAACTTGGGTAATTTCACTGTTAGCTATTTATCAAGCTGTGATGTTTATATTATCATGGCAAAGTATGTGGTAAATTTATCAATATAATGCTATATAGCATTCATGGATTTAACTGTAAACTTAATTTTTTTTCAATATCGATACCCATATGCATATCGATATCATTATCTATGCCATTTCAACAAACATAACTTAGGAGCTAAAATCACACTCAGTGGCCATTGAAAATAATGAATAATGCCACCCAGACAGTGGCAAAATGTAATGTAGCTGAAATTGACTAGAAAAAACAAACACCTACTTTAGTAAATGCCATGATAAGATCTTTGTAACAACGATCCATCGTATCGATATTGTTATATGTTGACGATATCGATATTCAGTGATAACAAGTGCAGGAAGCCTAAAATGGGGCTTAGTAAATAGGAGAAGAGGTTGATATTGGTAAAATGAGATTCGATTTAAAAATGAAAATCAATTCAACTTTAGTAAATATGTTCCATAAAATTTAGATTAGGATGTGGGTTAACAGTTCACAAATCCCTGAGGCACATACTATACGTTATAAAAATAATCACTAGATTAGACATGATGAGAAGATATTTATTTTAAAGGCAGTAGCAGTTCAGGTTCCCACAGTGCAACTAGACTTCCAGCCTCCTCTGGTACAACTTATTGTCATTATACTTGGACTTTAATTTCTTAAACTAAGTTTTTTCTCACTTACTTCTGCTATAGACAACTTCCTTCATTTTAAACAAATCTTTCATTCTCAATCTTTCTTTGTTCATTCTTGGTGCTGTGTCTATTGTATATGTTCAGGTGAAGCAGCTATTTTTTCTGAATTCATTTTTACAATAAAGTGATCTTACTGGCCTGAACATTGTTCTTCTAAGCTTATGAGAAAAGAGGGCAAAGAGCACTTAAATGGAAATCACTGAAACAGAAAATCAACAACTTTATAAAATAGTATGAAATAAAAATCTAAGGAATCGAAAATATAGAAAAGATGCATTTAACACTTGTGTGGGAATGTACGTGTATAGGTCTGTGATTGTACAGGTGCAGCAAACAGAGTTGGACCAGTCAGCACCAGAGAATCCTCCATTGGACCTTGGTATTTCCTACTTTTAATCCGTTTTCCAGCCAGTGTTGGACTGAGGCATCTTGGGCCCACTGGAGATGTTAAGTTGAGTAACATTAGTAGGTCCCTAGCCATCTTTAATTGCACTAACACTTGGGCAATTTGCTGCTTTGTAATGTTCTGCAAAACTGAAAAAAATGTTTTGACATTTCTAGTGTACATGACAGTGTTTGTGTAGGCTGTGGCCTTTACAATCTCTGGTAGGCCCAGAATGCTTCAGTCCTACACTGACAGAAAAACTGACCAAAGGCAGAAAAGTTGAACTTGCCATTTGCCATAATTCAACTGCAGATAAAGGGACACTTATCCTGTATTATTACATTGCTTACAATAGAAGTATACAAACACTGTTGTAGTTGCAGAAGTTTCTGCTTCAACTGAGCCAAAACATATAGAGAAACTAATCACTCTGCTGAGACTGCTGCCCATACAGCCAGCCCTATAGGGTCTGTACCTCCCAATTCCAACATTTTCTATGGTTCATGCTCTTTTACTGGGATACCAGGAGTTAGTTCAATTCCATAGACATGTGCACAGGGTGTACCAGGTGTGTCTAGGCATGTTGTAATGTGCACATGCCTATGTACTTCCATGGCCCCATATAGTTAAAGTGATAACAGTGTTACTAGTAACTAAGACCAGAATGCATTGGGGATTGCTAAGCAATGACAATGACAGCTCTATTACATCTATATGTGCAGCTTGTCAATTTGCATTAGTTAACATTTGTATGGTGTATGCATTCTGAGAATGCGCTATATCTATATGGTTACAAATATTATCTATTCTATGATAAACCAATAAACTATTTAATAGAACATGTGTATCACAGCCAAAATGAATAAAACTGGCTGACTCATTGCCAGTATGTTTTGCATGGTTTTGCTAGGAAAAGGTTGCTTCTTTCTAATACTGAATCTGCAATGAGTAATTACATTCTAACAATGGTGATGGTTTCTTCTGTTTCTTTTGTTTATCCTCCCTTAATTTAGGGCTTGTATTATGTAGCAGTCAATGCATTGTGCAAAGGAATTATTCTGATTACACATCTAATTAATTCTTTTGGAAGTGACTAATTAATTGCCTTTTATAACCTACGTTGGACTTAAAAACCTCTAAAACCACATTGTCAGTATCAGGATGTACTTTCCAAATGTATCATTACTTTTAAAAATGCAGGATTATTAAGGAGAGAAGATGATAGGGGATATTCTTGTTATGTGGTAATGCTTAAAATAAATATTTTAAGTACTGTAAGAAATATAATATAAGAAATATTAAAACATTTTAAGTCAGTAGCATAGTGAGAGGGCTGTTCATTCGAACACTGTACAAAAGGTGTAAGAACTGTAGCAGTCACTTGTGACTATATATAATGGAATACTCTCACTCTCAGGGGGGAATTCATGAAGCTCACATACCGAAGTGAGGCGCGTAGTGTTCGCCTCACTTCGGAGCTTCATGAATTCCCCCCTCAGTGGTATTAGAGTATGTCATGTAAAATATAGCCAAAAGGAAAACAAAATCATTTACTTTCTTTCCTTACATTCCTTTTCTTTCATTCAAAACTCTCTTAAGTGTCCTGCTGGTACAGAGTATATTTATATAGAAACAGAGGGAGATGGAGAATGGTCACTAAATTCTGAACTTGTATACGGGTGAAATTTAGTAAATTCGGAAAGACTTCTCTGGGTCTTTCCGTGTTTACCGGGAGAAATCTTGCATTTTTCTCGCGATCGACTTTTTCAATCTCGATTTTTACATTTTTTTTTGATGGAAAGGTAGCCATACTTTACATTAGTAGCTACTTTTCCATCAAAAATTTAAAAGAAAATCAGGATCGAAAACTCGATCTCGAAAGAAATCTCGCGAGCACAACACGAGATAAAGGGTCACCATACCCGGAACATGTTAGGTGATATCCACTGAAGCATACCCTTTTTTCTCTCTACATGGTTATTAACGTAATGAAGAGGATACGTGGGGTTTGGTTGTTTCACACAGCAAAGGTTTAAGGGGGAAATTCACCATTGTGCAAATTGAGCTCCGAATCCTTTGGCTCACTTCGCACAGACTGTTATGCACTCGCTGATGTTTTGCATGCGGACATCAGCGAGTGCTTTAAAGGGATTCCAGTCTTGGTGAGGCAACTCAAGTGGTCTGTGCGGAGTGAGCCAAAGGATTCGGAGCTCACTTTGCACAATGGTGAATTCCTCCCGTTATGTGTTTAATACAATTTACATAATTCTGAAGACTAAATTCTAAAAATAGGTGGATTTGATAACCCAGTATTCTCTTTAATCAGAAAATGGTGGCCACATGCTCACATAATGTAAAAACATTTAATTAATACTAGATTCTTCCAAATATTTCCAACAATCAGATATTCTGAGGGCTTGTTTACATCCTCCTATAAATATAATAGAAAAGATGTACCAGGATAACAGTTTTAGTCCATAATCCTATGATTATGATTTGACGATTAGGTATTTATAGAGATAGGCAGTAGACAGATGTAGCAAATTCTAATACTCCATCTGGTTATCGTGAATTTGAAGATTATGGATGTGTGTGGCAAATGCTTCATTTTCGGTAAATCCATCTGTAATATAGGTAATGTTTACTTTGAATATAATCCTGGCTTTATGGAATTATTATAAATAATTTGGACACAGTGGTACGATTGCTACAGTATATAGTAATAAGTTGTTTAGCTAAAGTTTGGAATTATTAAATCAGTGGATATTTTTGAGAACAATTTTGACATATGAAATTAGCAGGAAAACAGTATTGGATTCAATTTAAATGCAATTCATGGCATCCTACAAAATGCATTTTTAAGAACTGCCCCCAGTTTTTCAGTTGATTTGGTAACCTTAGTATATACAGTAGTTAATTATAGACGCTGTGTATCTTATTTGATGCTTATGAATCAAGGCAATTTTTGAATATATAAGAACATTACCTGTACAGGCACTTTGCATTTCGGATCACTGATGGATCTCTTTATACTTAAAAAGCATCAGGGAACTAATTCATGGGAATAAAAACATCCTGTTTGTTAAGCATTCAGTGACCTAAACCTTCTGAAGCTGTTTTCCTTTTGTACAGATCCCGCAGATTCCTTTAAGACCACCATCTGTTATGAGCTGGCTTCACCTTTTAAGTTTAAAGTAATTTCCCTGCATTAAACATTATAATTAGCATGCAACCTTTTCTCATTGCTTCTGCAGCCTCTGCCATCGTTACTTTTAGAGATGAAGTTTTCAGTCATGGCCTGTTTTATGAAAGAGAATTAAAAAAAAAAAAAGATAAAGAAATTGTTTCTTTGTTTAGATAAATATACCCCACCCCCCTCGCACGCTTTGCTTTGAATCACTTGTGCCTAACATTTAATTAAATTGTGACACTTTGACAGCTTACATGCAGAAATACACAGAATAGTCAACTAGATTACTTAAGGCTGTCAGGGACTCTTACAATTAGCTGTTATTAGCGCCTATATGTAATGAATTTCCAAGCCCTTATAGTACAAATATTAATTAAGTATTAAAAAATGGGGGAAGCAGAAGAGAACTGAAAAAGAAATCTTTACGTGTTTAAGTCTCTACATTTTAATTTCCTGCATTTTTTTTTTTCATAATAAGATGGGTTCTGAACACACAAACAAATAATTGTTCTGTGAATTATGTTTTGGAAATGAGTCTTCTTTGCAGTCAATTTATTGATTAAGAAGCAGAGACGTGAACACAAATAGCGCTATTATAGCAGGCAGCAATGGGTACATTTAAATACATTTTTTTTTGTTTTGCTTCTCCCTCTTCTATCAATCTGTTTTGTGAACACAATCTGATTCAGACTTATCTCTATCCTTAAAGTTTGAAGATAAATGAGAAAACGTGCTCTGATGTTTAATAAACGAGTTGGGATTTTAACTAGCCTGTAGCACCCCCCGTACTATTGGTCGTCCAGTACCTAGATCAGTGATGGCTAACCTTTTGAGCTCCATGTGTCAAAATTCTGGCGCAGTCACGACAGGAAAATTGTTGCGGATTTAAAATGGAAAATTGTTGCAGTTTTGACATGGGAAAATTGTCGCACTAATGCTATGGGAAATTGTTGTGGATTTTGCTATGGGAAATTTTTACGGTTGCGGATCGGCTATGGGACCACATGAGAGTGCAACACGAATGGGCGCCATGACACGTGTCAGCAAAAAACATCTCAGCATGTCTCCGTTGACACATGTGTCATAGGTTAACCATCACTCACCTAAAGTATGGTGTTGAACTGTTAAGCAGCAGTTATGTCATATGTTCATTGACATGTTTAGACTTGCCATTATTTTGTGAGGGTGCAAAATCATGAGCATTCGTGTACAGATGTTCATACTGATGTGTGGTTTGTGTATTACAATCCAGGCAATGACATTCAAACATTATACTTGAGAATTTTTATTCCCCATGAACAAGCATAAACATGAGGCAACTGTTAATGCTGCTTTTGTGGTGTTTAGCACACATTTATCTATTGCAGAAAAGAACTATGTTGTTCTTCGCAAACAATTTGAGGACAAATTGCATTGATAAATTAATAGTACCTTGAATTCCACATGCTCTCATCTATGTAATTACTACCTTGGCAATTGTCCATTAATTGAACTCACATTGTTTAGCTTCCTATCAGTTAAAGTGGACTTGTTAGGTCCACTTAACAGACATTTTTTTAGGAAGCAGGGAGTTATCTAAAAGCATTCAGCTAAGACTGTAATAAAAGAAACAAACTCCCTGCTTCTTTTCTGCTCCAATGCCATACTTGAATCTCAAGATGGGTTGGGTGGGGCTAAAAGGATGACTGTCATTAAAAATTTCTTCAATCAGATCGCTTAAATCATGATCTAGCAGGGATCTGATTGGAGGAGCTATAATGTCAATCCTCATTTAGCTCCGCCCAATATGACTTGAGATTCAAGTCAGGCATCAGAACAGAAAAGAAGCAGGGAATTTGCTGCTTTTGCTACAGTCTTAGCTGAATGCTTTTAGTATTCAAATAAGACAACTCCCTGCTTCCTAAAAAAGTCTGTTAAGTGGACCCAACAGGTCCACTTTAAATATGCTCATTGCACAGTTTCACCTAGGGACATTGTATTTACCAGTCTTTTACACTTCATAATGCTCAGTACACTGATTGGTTAGCTCAGTACTCTAGATGTACATCAGTTGCAATTTACATTGTTTTGCAGATTAGTTGACCATTATTTATAGCGCACATTGCCTAGTAACCAAGTTGGTTGAAAAACACACTGCAGAATGACCGATAGACCTTTTAGTTGATAGTTAGTTTCACTGCAGAATGATCCACATTTCTTGTTATTCTAAATTGTTAAAATAACCAGACTGCATCAGTGGATTGCATTCACAGGAAAGAATTTCCATTTATTAAGACCGCAATAAGCAGTAACACACTATGTCTAAGGGTTAAATTCCTTCATCAGATGTGCCCATTTATTGTTGGCCCATACACTTGGCAGTGCAGTGATCTCAGTGGGAATAGGCAAAGGTCAAGAAAATCTGAGCATCAACTCCCAGGAAAGTCTCATCCTCCTGGCATAATATTTTAGAACTATGAATATTATTAATCAAAAACTACCTGTGTTGCTCACTGGGATAGTTTTAAAGCAGATCCATATCTAACCATGCTCCTTATTTGTACATTGTCTGTCTTTCCTGCTGAAGGTATCTGATTTTGGAGGTTATTCACTAATGTCTGAATTGTTGCGTATAGGTGCGAATTCGCCAGGTAAAGACAGTCGCAATAGGCTGCTACTGTTGAAGTCGCAACTTTATAATGACAATATTGTCGCAGTCGTGACTTTATTATGGGAAAATTGTCACAATCTTAACTTTAAAAAATTGTCACGTCTTTACAATGGGAGGAATTGTAGCGGATTTGCTATGGGAATCCGCTGTTTGAGAATTTGACAGTTGAATTTGCACCTTAGTTAATAACCCCCATATATATATCTCTTTACACAGTGTACCTTATTCCTCACTGTCTCTGGAAGAAAACTGTCATTAATAGGAAGCTTCTTTGTAGACTAAAATTGTAGCATGTAAGTAATGTAAAATGCAAAAAATATCTTTTCACCTGTTCCCTGGTTAATGGCAGTAAATGATGCATTGCAAACTAATGATATACATAATCTTTCTCACATTATGCAAATTATGATACTTTTTAATGCCTGATATTCCTGTCTCATGTCCAAATTAATGGCAGGGTTTCTAGCACTCCAATTCATAATTAATAATATTCATTATTTTAAGCAGAATATTGCAAACAGCAAAAAGCCACTATTCTGCAATTACCCATATATAGAATCATCTATTTTTTCTCAGATAAAATTATAAATGTATAACAAGATAATGTAAGATGTAACCCTTACAAAGGACCAATTAACTTTCAATTAACCGTGTACTAATATGAGCCTATTACACATAATCATTTAATTGATCCTTTAGTGCATTAACTGTGCTAGATTTATATAGTAAGTAAATTAACTAGACACAGTTTCTGGATTTCACACACCCAACACGTAGCTGCCAAAGATTTATAAAACAGATTGTCATCACATGGGTGGACATGGGAACTCTGTAATAGTTCATGGGCCATCTGCTCTGGTCTCTGAGCTCTGTGGCTAACAGGGTAACAATTTATAAAACTGAAAAAAAGACTCAAGTCCATCTAGTTCAGCCTATTTTCCTACAATGTTGATCCAGAGGAGGGCAAAAAAAATCACATGAGGCAAGAGCCAATTATTCTTATATTAGGGAAAACATTCCTTCCTGACTCCAAATATGGCAATCAGAATAATTCCCTGTATCAAGGTCCCACCTTCAGTTATCTAGTACCCATAACTTGTAATGCTCTTACACTGAACGATCATAATAATTCCCTGGATCAAGATCCCAACTCCAATTATCCAGTACCCATAACTTGTAATGCTCTTACACTGAACGATCATAATAATTCCCTAGATCAAAATCCCAACTCCAATTATCCAGTATCCCTGACTTGTAATGTTTTTACACTGAAGGATCAGAATAATTCCTTGGATCAAGATCCCACCTCCAGTTATCCAGTACCATAACATGTATTGTTCTTACACTGAAGAAAAGCATCCAAACCAGCTTTGAACTTTTTTATGGAATTAGCCATGACAAATTCTCGAAGAAGAGAGTTCCATAGTCTCACTGCTTTTACAGTAAAAAAAAACACCCCTTTTAAGTTGATGCAGAAAATGTATTTCCTTTAAACATAGAGGATGTCCCTTGTTATACTTAAGTTCTTGGTATAAATAGATTATGGGAGAGATCTCTGTACTGATCCCTGATATATTTATACATGGTTATTAGGTCACCTAATAGATTAAGATCTTCTTTTTTCTAGACCAGTGGTTCTCAACTTATCCTTGCTCCATGACACTCGCGATGATTTCATCATGGTGGCGTGCACTTAATGACATCATCATATCATGCGTCACATGATGACATTCAGGCACGACATCATCACGTACTTGTGTCACCTGATGACATTTGGGCATGACATCACCATGCAGGCACCCCTATATAAAGGGACCTGCGCACACTACTGGATGATTGGTAGTGGAGCAGGGTATTTGGCAATCCCTGTGACAGTGCGTTCAACCCCAAAAGGAGTCGTGATCCATAGGTTGAGAACTGCTGTTCTAGACTAAACATGGTGACAGGGTGAAAACCATGGTGTGGTACTACCTTTATTGCAACTCTTTTTTTTTGGCCCAAATCTCAGAGGTGTTCTGCTTTGCTTCTGCATTGATGTTCTCTAAGGCCAAGGTTATACTAGCTGTTTTTCAGCTGAACAGGTAAAGTTGTATCCATTGTTTCTTGTGGAATAATCCACACAGGCAATTTTATTCTGCACTATAGAAAATAATTAGCCTAATTAAAAAAACAGCTCAGCTACAAAACAGCCAGTATGACCCAGGCATAAAAATTAAAATTCTATTCCTGTAAGTCTCTGAGGGAATAATAGTTTGGGACAATGCTACTAAATTAAAGAAAGAAAAAACTATTAAACCTGCAACCACGAAGTGGCACTGCAAAAAGAATAAAGCAGCTACTGTACAGTACAATTACATTTAAAGGGAAACTGACAGGATCAAATGAAAACAAAGCAATTTGGTACACAACATACATGCTGTAACACATGATTTGAGTTTCCCATGAAAAGCATATTTTCACCTACTATTGCTACATTAATAACATAATAATTGACCTATAGGGTGAAATTAAATAAACTCGAAAAGACTGCTCTGGGTCTTTCGGAGTTTACTGGGAGAAATCTTGCATTGTTCTCACAAGATTTCGGGATCGAGTTCTCAATTCCGATTTTTCAAAATTATCGATGGAAAGGTAGCCATGCTTTTCATGTAAAGTATGACTACCTTTCCTACAAATAAAATGAGAAACACCAAGGTTGAAAAATTTCAAGAAATCTCGCGAGAACAATGCGAGATTTCTCTCAGTAAGCTCTGAAAGACCCAGAGCGGTCTTTCCGAGTTTAATAAATTTCGCCCTTTCTAAAACCTCCCTTCCTAAATAGTTTTTTGTAATATGCAAACACTAAAGTACTTTTCTATTAGTTTTAGACTCTCGTTCCCATTTTGTAGGTTATTCACAATGAAATAACTGCAAATTGTATTTATAAATTGAACCACCAATGAAACAGAATTAGCAATATACACATGCAAACCTGATATGCATAAATACATTTTCTATGATACCAACACAAATAACATATACTTTGTTTATTTTTTTTTTTTACTCTTCTGTTTATTCAGAAGTTAACAAGTCTATAACAGAAGAATCCAAATGTGATGCAGACTTTTATAGTCCTACATTGAATTGGTTAACAATTGTCATTTACCAATAGTTACATAAATGCACAAGTACCAGTAAATCATAACATGCTTTGTGCCCACATACCGTAGATCTTTCATTCTTCCCACACCAATTTCTGAAATCCTGACAATCTTTATTACACAGTCAGGCAACAAATGTGAAACTATATGAAGAGATTTATAGAAGAGAATATACGTGGGCTGATATTTTAACTGAATGCTCAAATTCATCATAGAAACAGCCTGTTTTCTTTTTTTTTAATCAGTAATCCTAGACATTAAAATAGTGAAAATTTAAACAGTATTTTAACAGAGAACATGAAATTGAATACACGGACCCTATTAGTATAATTATGATCTTATTTTAACATCTTAGTTTAACAGTCGGTGTGGTGAGATTGGTATAAATGTAAATATCGACTTAATTTAATGTTTAAAACTGAAACATTTTGTCAAAAATAATAATGTACCCAGTGCTATAAAGTATAAGGATATTAAAAGTCCTCATGCCCACTATAAAAGCACTTGACATTCATAGCTTCATAGTTGATCATGGTGGTGAAAATCCTTGGTTACTTTACAGATAATATTAAAGGGACACTAAAGCCTGTGAATAAGGAGCTTTCTATTTATTGGCCACCTAGTAATAAGTTCAACAAGTGTTAAAATGACAGGTTTAGGCTTACTGATTTTGCAGAATAGCCATGGCAATAAAAATAAAAGCAAGCACTTGGAAAAGATGTTTTCAGCTAATCCTAGCCACTCCTTCCTTAGTCAAGGGCTAAGGTCAGTAACTGAGCATGCTTCCCCCTTCTGAAAGTAATTAACATTAACTTTCACTTGCTTCAGGAAACTTAGCAGCTGAGAGTGAAGAATCAGAGAAAAGCAGCCTAAAACAGCTCAGAGTCAATAGCTGCTTAGTAATTTAAATCCTGCATGCAAGTAACAGACTGCACAGAAGTAAAGGAGGAGGGGCTAGGATTAACTGATAACTTCTGCTCCAAGTGCTTGTTTTTCTTCTGTTGCTATGATGATTATTCTGCAAAATCAGTAAGTTTAGACCTGTCATTTTAACACTTGTACTTAAATCTAGGAAGCCAATAAATAGAAGGCACTTTTTTGCAGGCTTTAGTGTCCCTTTAATTCACCATATACAGCATTAGAAGGTAGTACCTCTATATATTAGAATGAGATGGGGACATGACCTAGCATTAGAGGCATGTCCTAACAATGTAACATTATATTGGAACATATAAAATAGAAAAAGATTCTTCTCAGATAAAATTATTCTTCTTTATTTTCACTTTCAATTGTAGTAAAAGTAGAATTGATGTTATTTTAATGGACAGAAAGGACTGGCCAGTCTCATACATGGTAACCATACATGATACAATAGATATACAATACATTTATACCATAATGACAGATAACTGTATATGTTAAAGGAGCAGAAAGGACCACATTCAATTAAAGTAGCAGAAATGTGTCAAAATGATCCTCCAACATCTTGGAAAATCAGACAAAAGTTTCATACCAATGTTTATCAAAAATCCACAGAATCTCTCTAAAGAAATGTGCATTTAACCGAACTGTAGCAAATTTATTCTGGTTATCTTAAGATTAGAATCTTAGATTAATCCTTTAATAAAACCTTTCCGTACATGAGCATTAGTATATACAAGTTTATCAGATCAAAATGATCTATACTGTATTTGCTCATTTGTTCTGGTTTACTCCATGTTAGGTCATTTAAAGAAGAACAACGGTCAGACAAAGGTTTAGGATTGTATCTCTTGCATAGAGCTTTATTTGCCAGTTTAGAAATGATTCTATGGTGATGATTATTTTTATAGATAGTAATATGTGACAGGAAAAAAAAAATGATTTAAAAAGTAATTTTTTCAATCAATAAAAATAATTTGTACACTGTTAACCTATTCCTATTACTGATGGAGGTCAATAAAAAACAAAATTTTCCTTTGTTAATCAAAATTTACCTACACTTTAAGGGGGGAATTCACCATAGTGAGAAGTGAGCTCCGGATCCTTTGGCTCACTTCGCACAGACTGTTAGGGATTCCAGTCTCGGCGAGACCATTCGAGTTGCCTCGCCAAGAGTGGAATCCCTTTAAAGCGTTCGCTGATGTCCGCATGCAGGACATCAGCGAGCGCATAACAGTCTGTGTAAAGTGAGCCGAAGGATCCGGAGCTCACTTTGCACTATGGTGAATTCCCCCCTAAATGGGTAACCTTTTTGTAGAATAGCCAGGCTAAACTAGTGGTTTCTCTTAATGTTTGTGCAAGGCCCCACTATGCGTTTTTCATGCAGCAAAATGCTAAGTAACCCAAATACACAGGCTTAAAGAGCCCCCAATCACTTACCTAAAGTATTGCAAGCAAGCACATCTACTTCTCTCAGCATGTATTTTAACTATAAAATGGCTGAAGGAAGAGGAAGTAGCCATTGGCAGCACTTTAGTTAAGTGAAAACGAGACTCTCCAAGGTTGTTCCCTAGCGTAGGGCCTTTCCTTAACCACTGAATGGCAAACCACCTTCAGATAAATAAACATACAACAGAAACACAGACCATAGTGTTTTACCTTAAATCTAAGAGCGTTAATTTATTAAATCAAACACAGTCAACTCCATCCAAGATTTACTAATAAGTATATTTATTAGTGCAAAGAGTGCTTACATACATAGAATTGTTTTTTTTTAGTACATGTATAAGAGTAGGTAATTATGTACTATTTTGCAATTTAAAGACTTTTTAACAATAAAATTATTGGTGTTTGATCCCATGAAAAATGCATGGTTTCAATGGTTTGGGTGTTTGCACCTGCTATAGACAACCTAGTACAAAATAAAATATCTATTTTTAGATATTACAAAAAAGTAAATAGTAGAATGAAACATCACTGAATATTTGTAAGTAAGGATTAACAACTACGAAGTTAACAACAAGAACATGTAATTTATAAAGGAAAAAAGACCATTATGTTTCTTGAATTTACCTTTCTCTTAATTATTGATTTGACTGCAAGATGAAATCGGTGTGTTTTGGTGATTTATAGTAATAATCGCTATTCTATTGATACAATCAAGCTATTTTGTCGATAATAAAAAGTCCGACATAACCAGGGAAATTATTCTTTTTGTGGCTGACAGTATCATTAGAAAAACAATGGTTTCTATATACAGTAAATGTGTAATCACAGTGAAGTACTGTCAATTTGTATAGAAATTCTCTATTCCTTTACTAACGTTCACATCCAGACCTGTATTTTTAATTAGAGAGATAAATATAATTGTTGCAATGCATCTCATTTACAAGTAAATTTTTGCCACACATCTAAAAATGTCATTGAAATATCTGATTTTTTTTTTTATTGTTTAGTATTCTAGCTGACAAAATATCCTGTTCTATAAGTATAATAAAGCAATTACTGTACGCAGAGGAAATTTTTCATGCCATACTTGTGTATAGAGAAAAACCTATCCTCAAATTTAAAATATTTTTTTTTTTTTTTTAGTAAGAATGAAGAAGAATGGATTGACTTGATCTTCACTATGGTCATTTACTCTGAAAATTAAATCATTTTTGAGTTTAAGTGACAAATCCTACAAAAATGGAATGATGGTTTGGGGGATGGACAATTATATCAGAAGATAATGATTTGTATTGTGATGCTAAGTTATAAATGCTTCTTTTAAAGAAGCACTAAACCCTCTGAATTATTATGTGCAAAATACATGTTAATGCTGTGTTATCCATGATTTATTAACTGAAATAGCTATTAATGTAAAGCTTTGATTTTACAATTTATCAACTGCGCTGATTAAGAATATTTAGTGCACTTGCAATTAGTTGAATAGACACAAAGCAATTTCCAACCAGATGCTATAAAACAGTCCCTGTAAGGCTATTTTAAAGGAAGCTGTACTCTTAGCCCAATTAAAATTATATATTGCCTTAAAAAAGACTGTATGAATACTCCATTCAGTTCCTATTCTCTCATTCTACTTGAGCTTATTTACTATCTACCATATTATATGTACTGTTTCAGTGGCCTCTCCTATCCTTAATACCCCTTTCTGAGTACTCAGTCCCATCAAGAGTATGTTCTGTACCTACCAATATAGCTGAGCTGCCTATATACTGTATATGTATGTATGTATATATATATATATATATATACACAGTATATATACAGTATATATACTGTATATATATATATATATATATATATATATATATATATATATCTTACAATAACTCAAGATAAGTAAAGATGACCAAACTATACTAAACCATAGAATACAAGATTATAATATGTATTTTTGCAACTTACATTTTCTGAATCTTTATCTGATTACAAATTCATTAAAATTAAGAGCAGAGAATTCCTCTTAGTGAGAATTTATAGATGTCAAGTATTTTGAGCTTGTTAACTTGATCTGCTGGCTGTCAATAGCCGAGTCAGTACTGAACTGTTTTACTGTAAATCCCTTTATCCTTGGGTTCTGTATTTGTGAATCTCATTCTTCAGCAAGCATATTTATTCTCCATATAATTTTCTGTGGAAATCCATTTTCTTGTTCTAAATTAACGACCTGATTTCATTTAAGTTAGGTATATGGAACAAAGTCTCCATTAGAAATCATGAGGACCTTCACACATGTGGGCCCTAGTGACTATGTCACATGCTGAATGATTAACAATCTATAATTAGCATCTGACAGGGCAGAATTCTCCAGGTTACAAGGTAGCTTGATTTGACTGGTGTGCAGAGCTCCCAGAACCCTCTGTTGGTGGCACTGCATAGACAAACAACATAATGGAACATTACCATGTTTATACCAGACTGTGCTCATAAGTACCTGAGCTTAAATAATTATTACAGATATTATTATGTTGCATATATATTGCATCTGCTGGTAATTTAGAAAGTACACAGATACCAGACACCCTGAACAATAGTTAATATGGAAATATTGATTTCTTTGATGTCTTTGATGGTTGCAACTTTAAAATTTTCTCAGTCACGGATTTGCTATGGGAACCTGATGTTTGAGAATTGGACAGTTGAGTTGTCACTTTAGCCAATAATCCCCTGTGTCTCTTGTGCAGAGGCTTGTGGGTAGTTTCTCCTAAGTAACAACTAAAAAGGTAGATATAAAGGACAGCATGAACACCATTATGGAGCTAGCACTATATAGTGAATCTTATTATGTTGTTTCTACTGTGCATGTTAAAGAACGGATACAGAAATACTGTGCTAATATTGTGATTATCTGTGCAGTATTCTAATTGTATAAATATCTGTGCACTTTGATGACTAGTCTACAGTTAACACTGCTGGCACACAAGTTCTACTAGCGCTACAGCAGTGTTAAATAGAGCAGATTTTGTCCTGCCTCCACTACTGGGGGAGGGATGGACATCTGCATAGTATGGGGTAGGGGAGGAGGAAGGAAGCAGAACTGTATGGAGCAAGGGAAAAGAGGAGGAAAGAGGAGTGCAGCTGAACAGTATTGGGAAAGGGGGGCTTTGACAGCACAGTATGGGGAAAGGGAGGGTTAGGTGGGCACAGTATGCAATGGGGGACTGCCCACATTGGGAAAGGTAGGGTTAAGATATCGCAATATAGGATGGGGGCAGAACAGCATTGGGAAAGGGAGGGCTAGGGTAGCACAATATGGGATGGGAGAAGCACAGAATGGGAGTAGGGAGGGTTGGAGGTAGAAATAAGTTTAAAACTTTATGTGTGTGCTACATTGCCTTGCATTTCTTTACCTGCTGAACTGTAGGGTTCTGTATGGAGATACTGCTGCACTGTATGGGGCACTATGGGGGGTAACTGCTGTTTTTGTTACTTTAAATGTCCTTGACTTCAGTGTTAGATTTATTGATATATACCTTGAGTTTTTGACTATTTTATCTCAGCCCCTACACTAAGAACGTATAGTACCTACAAGAACAGAAAAACATGAAGCAAAAACATCTTTGGGTGAAGGAGGGCCATGGGAGGAATCTGAGGTGGGGCTGAGGGTGGGGTTAGAGGAGAGCACTATCCCCGGAGGCTAGTATTAAATCGAATTGTAATGCCGATGTTCCAGGATTACCAACAATTGCATTATTGACCATATGGCTGTGGTATTACCCCTGCATACCGGGAGGCTAGCACTAAACCGCATCGTAATGCAGATGTTTCAGGGCTATCACTGATACATTATGTTTTTAACATGGTTTGGGTATGCCAGATGTCAACCCGGTACTTGTTATATATACCTGTTTGAAGAGATGTATGGCTTCACTATGATTAAGCGCCTCCAGGCACAAAATGCGTAGGTGCTTGTCTCTGTTTTATCGTTCCTGGTTTTACTGAGTTATTTAATAAAAAAGATGCTTTTATCTACTTTGGATTGCCAGAGAGTATTTATGCTGTATTGAGGTAATCGAGTTGTCTGCCTTCTCTTCTGAGCACCCGGCTTCTTTTACAAAGCTTTTACTTGGGAGATCGAGCAGTCTTTTCATTCTATTTTAGAAGAGAGCATGTGCCCATATTTTCAAAACAGTCTAGGGCCCATGGTATTATTAATCCACCACTGCTATAACCAGCTTAGTACATTTAAGTATCAATAACTTTAGCAGACAGAAATAAGCAGAAATAGTAACTAGATTAATGCAGATTCATTTTTTTAAAATAATTCTTCATTTTATTGGTTCTCATTTAAGGTTGCAATGTTGAATACAGCCAATATGATGTTGGAGGTCTGCATGGCTAGGGGGCCAAGGGATCTAACAGAAGAAATTCAGCTTTATTAGGAGGAGTATCTCTCAGAAGCTAATTACATTGTTTTCCTGCCTAAAGGTAATCTTTAGCACAGAAACATGGGAGTTTCTCTAGTTCCATCTGAGTTGCAGTTTATCTATTTTTTGCTCTATGTAGAATGTTCCCTATCTCTGCCTAACTCTTTCAATCTCTATTATGGTCAGGTTTAATATAATACATTCTATGTAAAAGGCTGGTCCAGAAGACAGGCTTTCTGATATATGTAAAATTATTTATTTATTTATTTTATTTATAAAGCGCCACTAGGTTACATAGCGCTTGTACAATCTAACAATACAGTTATAATACAGACATGGAGAAAGTGCTTATCAGAGAACAAGTGAAGTAAATATAAATTACAAGCATATAATCAAGAGGATACATCACTCTAATTAGGGGGTAATTCAGCAAGGTGTGAACTCACCTTGCGATGCTTCAATTCACCTCACAAAAATGGTTACGTGCTGGCTTCTCTCCTACACGCACACATTAGCGCATGCTTTAAAGGTATTTCAGTCTCGCGAGGTGACTCGAGTGGTCACGAGGAGACTGGAATACCTTTAAGGCATGTGCTGAAGTGTGCATGTAGGAGAGAAGCCAGCACGTAACCATTTTTGTGAGGTGAATCGAAGCATCGCAAGGTGAGTTCGCACCTTGCTGAATTACCTCCTAAGTACCAGGCCATGACTGAAACAAGAGGATGGAGGTTCCTGCCCCACAGAGACTGCAATCTAAATAGAAATAAGACACTGTACATAAACAAATAGGAGGGTAACTAGTGCAGTAACATAAAGTGTCAGTTCATTAGTCAAATAAGAAAATAGATGTATTGAGGAATAGGGCTTTAGTATCTGTTTTCTTGGGTCATGGATGTCAAGAAGAGGAAATGAATTGTTTATGTATCATTAGCCTCTATTTGCTTAGGTTGTAAGATAGCTAGTAAATTATAGGTGAAGTAATATTAATTACGGGCAAAGCTATTACTGTGTTTAATTGAGTTCCTACTCTTTGCACATACAGAATATTTCGATCCTGTATTCTATTGGAGATAATAGCTGATAAAGTCAGAAAATGGTTGTAGAGTAGGCAGAAGAAAGTGATAGTAAAAGCTACCTTAATTCCTTATCTTGTTTATAATGCATGCAAAAAGGATTGCTGAATCACACGCTGAGATTCATCATCTGATGTGTATCAGCTTGAATTGCTTATGGTAGAAGTTAGGAGGGATAGCAAAAACAAGATTCTGATAAAGGCTATTGTTTGATATTTCGTAGTAACATATGTTTAAAGCTGAAAACCCAGATACAAATACTTTTGTTTCTTTTCCTTCCAAGTCACAAATCTTCACATGCCATAAGCAATTCCAGAAAGGCAAGAGATACATTAGATGCAGTTATAGATGTGCTCTTTCTTTCATGGGGTATGGCTTCTCTGTCAATCTCAAAAGGAGACATTTTAAATGGAACTTATTTATTAAAGTGAGAATTCGAGAGTTGAAGTGAATTCTCATCACTTCGGGTTGTTACACTCTTAATTAAGGGGGTTATTCACTAAAGTCTGAATTGCTGAGTATAGTTGTGAATTCGCCAGCTAAAGACAGTCGGAATAGACTGCTACTGTCACACTCGCATCTTTATAATGAGAATATTGTCGCAGTCATGACTTTACTATGCAAAATTGTCGCAGTCGCGATTTTAAAATGGGGACATTACATACTAACACAGTTTATAAGGCTGAAAAAAAACACAAGTCCATCCAGTTCAGCCTATTTTCCTGCAAT
>WMED01000567.1:2500-30714 GCA_019650415.1 Pipa parva
AAAAACTTAATTCAGCACATAGTTTACCAGTAATGGGAACTATATTACACCCAATGAAAATGATACTTACATCTTCATCTCTATATTCAACTTGATAGTTCCAAAAATTCTCCATTTGGGTAATATACAGGTCTAGACTGAGCAGTACAGTTTCAGCAGAGCACTAGCTATGCAAACACGAGTTACACCAATAGTCTTGTTTATTGTCTGCAGTTGTATCTGGACTTAATAATGCAGGGAGCAGTAACTGGAGAAAGCTTTGTCTCTGTTATCTGAGAACACTTTTGGAATGACCTAGCTTATTTTCCATGATACAGTCCATGAGTATTTCTCTGTCTCTAAAGCATTTTAGTACCAGTAAATTCGACCCATTACTATACTATTATATATATATATATATATATATATATATATATATATTTTTGGAATATTCATGAAGCCTTATCCAAATCTGTAAACATATGAAGAAAAGTAAGTTCACGGCGAATGTATTCCTTGCATTCAGCGGTCACCATGGCTACTTGAGAAATCCATATGAACTAAATGATTTTCTACTAGCAGAGCTGTGTGTTAAAGCTTTGGCAGTCATGACATAACTGTAGATTTCAATAACATTCTAAGTAAACAAGTTGGCATGGTTTCTGGATGTTTTTTTGTAATATAACAAGTTGCTGATTTAGGAGATAAAATTAACGGTCATTTTGAATAAAACCTGCTAAAATCTGTACAGTTTAGTTTTCATAGGATTCATTATTACATTATGGATTCATTATCTTTTGAAGCACAAAATGTAGAATGGTTCATTTTTTTCTTGAGCTCATTAGCAGACTATGAAAAAAAATCATTTTAAAGGACCCACAAAAAAAAATAAAAAATTCCCATTGATTTAGCAAGACAGTTATTTTAGATAGTACTGTTAGAAAATGTTATCTTTGAAGTTGAATTCCTGAATTCTATTATTTTTTGTTTGTTTCTTCCTCGATACTGAAGCAATCTTTTATCAGTTAAGTAAACAAACCTTGCCAAGTTGTATTGTTATCTTTTTAATTAGATAAAAATTGCCCTCTCTCATCTTAAACCCCTTTCTCTCTCTGCCCCCCACATCTGGAATTCTATGCCCCTTTATCTTCACCAGGAACATTCCCTCGGCACTTTAAAAACCAAATTGAAGTCCTACCTTTTGGAGCACTAGCACTGATATTTATCACTGAATTTTATGTATATGGTTTAATTTTATCCTTATTTATGTTTAATATTTATTGACCTGTGTCAATTGTTGCAGCTCTTACTACCCTTCTATCTGTGTATGTAAGTCTTCCTCCCATTTACATTGTAAGCTCTACAGGGCAGTTACCTCCAACCTCTTGCGTCAACCACAACCTAGCACTTCAAGTGAAGTACCCTTGTGATATTATACAATATACTTGTACTGTGTAATGCACTTTTTCTCACGCCTGTATTATATTTGTATTGCTGAATTGTACTGCGCTGCGTAAATTTGTGGCACTTTATAAATAAGATTATACATACATAATACATACTCAAGAAGTTACCAAGAAACCGCAATTTGGCTGCACCCAGAGAAAGAAGGATTTCACAAACCATTAAAAATGAAGAATTCACCTCAAAAGATGCAATTTTTACTGCATACAGAAATAACTGTCATGCCAATCTAACACTAAACTCTGGTGTTACTACTGGTCCTTTAAGAGAAATCTCTGAACATGCTGTTGGTCAGAACACCCTACCACAACCTAACAAATCACTGTGTTTGATCTGCTGAAAATGTATCAAAAACTGAAAATTCCTTAAATACATCTATGTATTCAATCTGTGCTTCCAATTGTAAATTGAAAAGATGCTAATTTAGCTATTTAGCTTGAAAAATCAAGCTTTAGGGCACACCTCCTGTATTATGTATTATAAAGCAAACAGAACACAATGAGTATGGGTGAGGTCTGTTAAATAACATGGCTGGCATCAACTAAGATAAGAATTGACACAAAGCAAATCATGAATTTAAATTCAAAGATAAAATTTTTACAAAGAAGAAATACCATGCCAATCCAAATACCAAAGGAAGCCTTTAATGAAGCTTAAAGTATAACTAAAGCAAAAAATAAAAAAGCAGTGTTAAAATACTTACCTTATATAGAGCCGATTCATTAGTCACAGTGTGAGCAGCGCTGTAATTAGCCGGCACCCGATGATTCTTTACAGCACTGGCTGACTGAGAAGCCAGTGCCACAGCTCCTCCCAACTTCCTTCACTGTCTGTGACAAATGCCTTAAACATCATCCTGTTCATTGCGGGGGCCAATGAGAACACTCTCTGCAATGAGCGTGATGATGTACGAGGCCAGTGAAGCAAGTCAGGAGAAGCTGTGGCGCAGCCTTCTCAGTCAGCCTGTGAGTGAAGGAAGCATTGGGTCCCAGCTAATTACAGCACAGCTCATGCTGTGACTGTAATGAACCGGCTCTATATAAGGCAAATATTTTAACACTGCTTTTTTATTTTTTTTGCTTTAGTTCTCCTTTAAGTTAAATAAAATCTGGCTTACCCTACAGAACAACTGCTGGCAAAATGGAAGTTTATAACATACAAAGGTCATGTCAACTTCCGTTTAATTCCATGTGGAACCTTAATGTGGCCCTAATGAAAGGCAAGGTTTTAATAAAGTAAATTTCTGTGTGGTGGTACGATTGTGTTCAAATGGATGCAGCCATCTTTGCATCCTGCAAAGTCTCAGCATCTTCTGGCTGGGGCTGAGTTATGCAGACTACAGGAAGGGGAGTCATTGTTATTGTACCACTAATGTACCACTATATATTTTCCATATTTAAATTGAATACTTAATGGAGGGTAAGTATATCTGTAAATAAATAGAATGTAAAGCAGTATTGAATGAAAAAAAAAAAATTCAACTGGAAATGGCAGAGCTGCTTTGGAGTAGACACAGTATCCTACAGAACTGTACAAATTCTCTCCCCTTCCTGATTCTGTTACCAAAATTTGTCAAACTACAAAGCAAAGTAAAAACAAATGTATATATATATTTTATTTGTGAATGTAACATTACACCTTGCGTGAACACATCTATATGCATATAGGCTATTTATTTTGGAAAGACTAAAACAAACAGATTAAAAATGATGGTATGAATTGGGTTAGAAGATATGGGTTCTGACCACTTCTGAAGTACAGCAATAGGCATGGCTTCCTCCTTCCAATAACTGAATGGAAGAGGTATGCATCCTTTCACTGTTTTCACCCCAGGCAGCATGTGCAGGAATTAATCCCATTTTTCTGTCTTGTACAGAACATATAGCTTATGCCAGGCTTTTATATTCCACTAGATTAGGCAATAAAAGCAGCCCTTGCGCAAGTTCACTGATGAATCAGCACAAAGCCATCTGCTTAATGCAGTTAAATGAACATGGTTAACGACACAATTTTTAGTTCTGAATATATCACAATGAATTCCACAGCAGTGACTTTTACAGCATTATAAGGTACCATTTGTAGGAGCTTTACAGCATCCAAGCTGCGCACTGCTCAGATTTCTGACTGATTTGTTCTAAAGTTCAACGGGCACCTGAAACCTCTTTAATAATGTAAAGCAGACTTGTATTCTGCTTTATTAATTATGCATTGGCCACACAATAGAGGGGAACGATGACACAAGGCAATGTTTATATTAAGAAGTTGGCACAACTGTAAGTGTTTCCATGGAGCCAAAATGTGATTGGATGTGACATTTAATTACGGTACTATTTATGACCCGACAGTTTTAATTTTTATTATACAAGTTTAAGGTTTGAAAAAAATACATCTATATAGTAGAAAAAAGTAAATGAAGGACAGCTTACACATTCTTATAAATTTACAATATGTGCAGTAAAAATGAATCACTAGATCTCTGTACACTGATGGGTGAAAGCCTTGTGTATTATATTAGGCACCCATGTGATCACCTTCTCAAAACAGACTGCTGTGCTTTGTAGCGTGAGCAGCAGATAGTTGGGCTTGCTGTGGTCAAAACCATAGTTAAACCTCTGTGAGATTGTTGCTGTTGTCCTTTTCACTTATCTGGGTCACTGGGGTATGTCTGGAAATGCCTCATTTTTCTATACTGAGGTAGCTGTTGCACAAGTACCTCAGGTGACATGTGCCCTTAAGGAATAACTGGAACATTTATTCTGTAATTTCCACAAAACCATGAGGCACAGACAGAACATCCCCCATTATCTGCACTCTTAATATGGTAAGAAACGCAGCTTGCAGAGTCAAGCTGATGTCTGTGCAGTTATGCATACGATATTGTGTATAAGTGTTAGTGGTAAGTCACTAAACAGCCATGACTTTAGTCCTTAATCAGCATTCTAATTTATTTATGATTCCAATAATGTGCCAGTAAAATGTAATATGGCTTCCTCAATCAGAAATAGTGGAAAAGAAAAAAAAACAGACAGAAATACAGAATTTCTTCCTGCACTGCCACTTGTACTGGGTGATTTCTGTACCAATTTGATTCGCAGGGATGCATAAAATACTGGCGCCATCAATCCATATCTGTGTCTCCATGATGCAAGTTTAAAAATAAACCAAGCTGTTGAGCTAAATGTCAGTCAAGCCAACACCTGCCTGTAAGACAAATCAGTCTAACAGCAGTATGACAATTTCATTTATATTCAACAGCTGATCCACTGACCTGCAGTAAGGGGCTGATGGTATACCTTATGACTTTATGAGAATATTCTGAAGAGAAAAAAAAAGCATACATTATGTAAAGGGGAACTTATTTTTATTTAAATTTATTGACCATTGGGTTATAATGAACTCTAGTCAATGCATACCTTGTGACATATGACCTTCTCCTAAGCAAATTATTGGCTACCGGCACCAGCTGGCCAGTTTTTAAAAAAAACTGCATTCAGCCATTTCAGAGAGCCAGTAATCAACAGCTCTGCTGGTTTGCCTGCTTAACACTTTGCCTCTGGCATTCTCAGGGAATCTGATTCCCCAATAATGAATGAAAAGGCAAGACTGAGTCACTGCTTTCCTGCTGCAGAGAGATTGCAGACTTTGGCAATCCATATTTAAAAACTAAGAAACACCTCAAGGCAAAGCACTTTGCACAGCAAGTTCATTGTCCCCTTATCTGCATTTACACATATGTACACACATTGCCATCCTGCTTGTATTTGTTAAAGGTGTTTAAGCTACAATTTCTGGTACAGTCACTAGTAGTACCACATGCTCAACAGACAGTAATGTTTCATTTACACACACTAACAGAGCACAGTACAATACAACAATTACATTGGTACTTGTGTGCAGGTCTGCTTATGGTGTAGTTTATTACACTCTAAAATAGCAATTAAGAGGCACAGAAAGAGAGAGAGAGATTCTTAAGCACACAGCAATTTTGTCTAGTGTTACTGTCTCTTTAACTTGGTTAAAATATCTTTGTTAGATTAATGCCGACTTCAAGCTGCTGTGGATTGTCATTCCTTGCATTCTCAACAAACTGCTGGATGACTAAGAATAACTAGAACTGTAAATGTCTAGAGTTTGACATGAATGTGAACAGAAAACGAGTTATATATTAGTTTTCCTCTGTCCTTGGTGCTGACTGGCAGACTAGCAGGATTTTGTTACCAGAACAGATGTTCTTTATCAATCAGTTTCTCAAGGTTATCTGCAACAAACACAACATAAGGCTGCATCTGCTGTAATGGATATCTAAAAATCATTGTTGTTGGCTGCACACCTTCTTAAAGAGACATATTCATTTTGTTTATTTTGGAGTTTCTTCCATTACATACACAATAAATAAATCACATTTTGTTACAGATACAGTGCCCAGACACAACAAAAAAAAAAAACAAAAAAACTTCCCAGTGTCCAATAGACAAATCCAGTTACAGTGCAAAGTGCCCAGCAGGCTTACAGATAGAACAGACTTGGTTGCCATGCCTGGTGCATGCAGTATGTCATTCTTTTTCATAGGGAAAATGTTGTTTCTTATGTTCTTGATACCACAAGCATGCTCTATCTGTATAATACATGCATCAATGCAATACATTCTGGTCTTACCTAGAACCAATGAGGGGAGGGGTGTCAGGGAATTCTGAGAACATTGGTAACTTGGCTATAAATAGTGCATGATAAACAGTATTAAAATATGTGTGCAAAATAGAGTACAACTTGCACACTATATCTGGTTATGCATGCTGGGTAGAGGCATGTTTGTGTATTCATGAGTTTGCAGTTGAGCTGGAATACTTTCTATTAATATGAATAATCTAATATTAATATATTTGCAGATATTATATTCCATGAACATTACTGAACATTCACAATGTTTTAAAAAAGGCAAAAAAATTTTTATATTTTGCCATTAGTTTTTATTCAAAACATACAGTTTTTCTTACTAAAAATCAGTATGCTAAAAATATACATGCACAGGTTGTGAAGGCATTAGGCACCTATTTAAAAGAGCAGTAAATTCAGGTGTTTGTGTTTAGACATTCTTGAACAGTATAAATACTTACATCTCCACCTAGTGGCCTTTGGTCATCACAGTCCTTTGTTGGACTAATATCTTGTCTCATTACCCAAATAGGTTCCTTTGGCTCATCAGGAGTGTATGGAGAACGAACTGTCCTTGTCTTTACTTCCTCAATGGCCTCTTTTATATCCTTAATAGCTAGTGAAATAGCATCCCTCTTCTCTTTGCTGTATCTCTGGATTACCTCCCCAGCACTACCAGAAATTTTGGAACTAGATGATAAATTTCCATTACTTACATGAATTCCACTACTAATTTTAGAAGGATCAGCAATATCTAGATTTTGTTCAGCTTCTGGCATGTCCTCTGCTACTTTGTCCAGACTTTGAGAACTCATGCTCTGTTTGACCTCTGCCACAATCTGATCAATGTCTTCCTCCTGCTCATAGCTGTCCATTCTTGGGTAAGGTGCAAATTCTGCCTCTTTTTCAGGACTATCAGATTCTCCATCAGAACGTTCATCATAATGGTGTAGTCGGGCACCGAGTGCTTCCTTCCGGTAGTTATCAGCTTCCTCCCTTTCCTGCTCATATAGCCGCAGGCCCTCCCTGATATCCAGTTCAGGAGTGTCTTCGATTTCCTCATACACATGCTCCTGCAGTCCATAGTCTGCATATGGTTCTGCATACTGTTCATCCTCACCTCTATGAAACAGCCTATGTGTGTAGACATATCCAGAATATGCTGCATTTAGCGCCTCCTCTTGATCTAGACCATGGAAATGCAAGTGATTAGGAAGAGTTCGGTTAAGCAAAGATTCTCCATGTTCTGCCTCTGCATTCTCAGTGTACTCCTCAGACTCTGGTCTGTACTGAATGGCATAAGCACTCTCATCATCATTCTCTTGAACTCTATCTGCATCATATCCATCTACCTGTGCAGCAATCTCATCCCCCTCAGCAGTGTCTGTGTGGTTATGAAAGCCACTTTCTGTGCTTGCAGATCGGGCAAGAGGGCCATCTTCCTCTTGTCCAGACTGTCCATCCTGTTCTTCAGATACATGCCGCGAGCTAAGAGACACAAACTCATGTTGCTCTTCCTCTACTTCGGGGCGCTCAATGTCAGCTTCCACCAACTCATTGATGTCTGCATTACCATGCTCATCACTTGCCTCTCTTTCTTGCGATCCCTCTAAGTGGTTCATGGCAGGTTCACAACAGTTAATGTCTTATAGTAAAAACATCTTTGTTTTGGGCTGGAAAAAAAACAAAAAAAAAAAACTGGTATTAGTAAAAAATTAGCATAAAAATTCACATTCAAATACAAAACAATGCAGAAAGTGGGCAGATACAAAACAATATTTATGCCCATTAAAAGTATATATATATATATTCTGCATTTCAGTTTATTGCCTAGAGGCAAATGAAAAAATAGTGACTAATTAAAAAAAAACAAAAAAAACACCCTGAGCATCTTAACTTTTTACTGTCTATTTGCTAGAATAATGTTATTACACAGCTCTCTGGACATTGCAGTAAATCCATTCAGCAATCTCACGTGTCAGGGAATGACATCAGCTATTATGGAATTATTAATAAGACAACATTTGGACGCAGTCCATGCTGCTTGCAGATATGAAATAATTAATACTTTGTCTTTCCTCCATCATTATTTTAAAGGTTTCATTATTCATGGATATTATTTAAGCCTTTCAGGCTTTAAATTGTGCATGCTGCAGTATTCTGTTATGTTTATTAGTACTAACAATATTCAACCGAAAAACAAAAACAAAAAAACACCTGAATTCATAATTTGAGTCAAGGTGCCAGGGATTACATTTGGCAAGAAACCACAACACCAAAATCCATCAAATAACAATATAGTTTAGGATTTACGGCAAGATGGCATACTGATTATCGGATGCCTATTTTCAGTGGAACTACTAACCTTTAGAAATTATAAACAATATAGAAATCTGACCTGCATTATAATTCGTGAGCCGCTGTCTTCATTGCTGCCATTTTCTAAGTAGCTAGCTACCCAAGAAGATGTGGTACCCGGCTACATACCAATCTACTTCATTATTGCTAAGGATTAGGTTAAGCATGCATAGAAGCAAACAGTGCCCATTACAGGGCTAGGGACTAAAATTTCAAAATGGTTTCTGTGTACTGTTTGCCTTAACTGTCATGTTAAGTCTAATATCTGGAGCCAAGTAAGTTAAATACCAATTGAGTTTGGGTACTTTGGCCATTTTAAATGAGCCTGACTTCTAAACAGAATGATTCATTCTGAACCTTTGGTGCATAATATAGGCAGAGAATCCATAGACAGGTTATACATGCGAATAAAGATATTCTATTTTTGCATGTATGACCTTTTTTCTATATACAGGTTAAGGGGGGAATTCATTATGTTCCGAAGTGAGGCGCGTAGTGTTCACCTCACTTCGGAAAGACTGAAATGCGCATGCTGATGCCCTGCGCGCGGACATCAGCATGCGCATTAAAGGGATTCCCCTCCCGGTGAGAGCACTCGAGTGCGAACACTACGCACCTCACTTCGGAACATAGTGAATTCCCCCCTAAAACTCACATTACATTAACAATTAGCTTACATGGCCTCAACCTACCAGACTTTGCAACCTATAACCTGGCAGCACAATATGTTCACGCCATAGACTGAATAACAGAAAAAGAAAGACACACCAACTTAGCCTTTGAACAGAATACAACATCCTACCTCATCCACACCAACCCAAAAGATTGGGAAGACTATAGAACAGAAAACCCCCTACTCACAACAAACTGTAAGGCCTGGCACAAGCTACGAAAACTAAATAAATAAACTAAGCACAACAATCTCTATTTTCCTCCCATTCTATGCAAACTCCCACCTACCTCTAAACACTTCGACCCATACCTTTAAACAATGGAAAGAATCAGGCATTAAATTCATTTATCATACCACTGACTAAAAGTAAAGGATACTTCCACTAGAAAATTTAAAGAAAATCTAACTACAATGAAATTAGGTCTACAAGTATATGCCTACTTCCAACTCTGCTCCTACACAAAATCTAATCAGAAACAGCTCACAGCAACTGATTACACCCACCCAATAGATGATTTTTTTTTTTTTTAATCAGAAATGCAACTTCAATTTCCTGCAACACAAAAAAAGACATCCACCATGTAACAAAACCACAAATAAAATGTACTACTATTAAAATTGGAATGGCGAACTGGTTGAAACCTTTCCCAAACCTCACCTTACCACAAATAACGCAAGCCACTATATACTCAGGCAAAGCACTTATATCAAGTATGTACCATGATTTAAAGTTAAAGACCCTTCATTGGACTTTCCTAACACTGCCAAAAAGATATCAGATGGGATTACTACCCACCTCAGCATGCCCAAAGTGCCATTATACAGAGACAGATATTTTTCCCTGTCTGTGGAGCTGTCCAATGATCCAATCAATTTGGAATGAAATAAAAGAATACTGCCATAATAAACTATCACTATGTCGAAAATACACCGGAATGGGCCATATTCGGGATACTAAACTACAAACAAAGCCAAAAATTCAAAGCATCTGAAAAAACAACTCATTCAAACTGCAACAGCTACCAAAAAGTCCATGCTATCGCACTGGATCCAGCTTCAACCACCACCACCGACAGAACCGATACATGCCCGAATCAAATTTCTGTTCAAAATGGATTGGCTAAATACATTAACAGCAAAAGAAAACTTAACCAACTCCTTTTTTCTGTATGGCAACAATACGAAAGACCAACTGAAATCACAATTCCAATATTTGGCCTGGTATGGTACACAAATCTTACACAGCCTCACACCAATAAATTAAACTACAATGGTCAAAATGGGACCTTAGGGGTGGAGCAAAGTCTAAACAAAAAAAAGAGGAGAAAGATACAGAATACACATCATACTAATTCTAGCCATTATCCTATTACCCTCATACAAACATCAAAATGATAATATAAACACATCATAATCTAAATGAATATAACAACGTTATACTTGCTAACCCGATATAGCTGATGACCCTCATTTCAGGGAAGAAATAACGACCAAAAAAACTGAATTGATGTATATATTCCTTCTCCTTAAATACTGAAACATCTCTGAACATAGTTATGGAAGATGTAACAATTTTTATGTATGCTTTATTTGTTTTGAATGTTGTAATAAACAATTTAATTTAAAAAAAATAGCTTGCATCACATATTATGCTCATTGCAGAACAAATTTAGTTGCACAGGGACAAGATGACTGTTTGTTGGGTCACAACAAAACATTGCTTTTCTCATTTTTGCCAACAGTTCATCAAATATCTAAATTCATGCTACAGAGATGCCAATGGCTTGCTTTTCTGTAGTCTATAACCTCTACCTATGAGTGGAATATAATGATGGGATTTACTAAATTAGTTACTGTATATACCATATAATGCCCTTACATTTTTATACCATCACTAAGACACTTGGGGGCTTTTAGCAAGGAGTTCTTAGGAAAATACAATTTTTACAAAAAAAAAAAAAAAAAAAAAAATTAATAAAATCTAGTTATTTTATGTGGCTTTGTCTGCAGAAGCATACTTTTCTGTCAGTTATTCATAAATATTCATGATTCTATCACTTCTATTAATATATTTTTTGTTAGCAGTATCACTTTGCAGTGTTGGAGGAGCGCAAGCACTTGGCATATTGACACATGCATTGAGAAGCTGAAAGCAAGACAAGCATTATAACTCTAGACAGTTTATTAGCTACAGTGTGTTAATATAGGGTTAAGAATGTTACTAGACATATTTAGTAGAAATGGGAAATATAATAAGCTCCTAATGCAGAATTATGTCACTGGAGCTATCACAGCTATGTAAGGACTCTGCTCTAAATATAAGTATATTTTGAAGAGACAGTAAGTCAATGCATCCATTTTATGAGGGTTCAAGAATAAAATGTTTGTAACAAAAAAAAAAAAAAAAAAAAAAAAAAAAAAAAAAAAAATTCAGTTGTGAAGGAAAATAACCACGGATGTTTTAAATGATTCACAGGATGAACATTTAGCAAAGATTGGCGAGGGAAAAATAAGAAGTAAAAATCAAGTTAAAATTAAATGTAGTTTTCTTTTCGTAGATATAGTTTCCCTAAGATAAAATCTACATGGTATTTTGCAGTTTTCTTGACTTCAGATCTTCTGGTGTCATATCGAGCACTTTAAATTATAAGATGGGTAAATCTTACATGAAATAGGCATTAATTAATTAATAATAACACGATATTGATGATGACGACAACACTTGTTATGAGGAAGTTTTCAAGTTAGTATGCCAGTAAGAACAAGGTTTCTAATGGAAGGAGGTGAAATTTACATTCTTTCTTTGATAAGACTCACTTTCTTACTGGTAACTACACTGATTAAAGTATGGTGTGCTTCATGGTCTGAAGGTCCACCCCCTCCCTCCCGTGCTTGCCAGTTCCCCCACCCATGATTGTTAAGATCAACTGATATTCCCCTGGGTCATACACTTTGCTGAGATGGCTAGCAGATGAAGAACTGCAAGCAACTGAGGAGTGGCTCCTGGCCACAAGGCCCAGGCTGTGGGAGCTGCCATGTTAAGTGCCAGAGTGTGTCCTTGAACCTTTCTCCTCCATGGCTACCTGTATGGCCTGAACCCACTTGCTCACCTCACAGACACAATAGAGCCTGACAAACATTTCAGTGAATATACAGACCACATGGCTGCAGCACAGCATGTCCAGGGCCCAAGAGGAACTACTCTGATTAAGAGCATGGGAGGCAGTCTTTTTTCAGGGCTCTGCAGCACTTCAACCCTCAGTTACCCTGGGAATTCTGAGAATTGTACTAAAGCACCAACCAGGAAGCATAAAGCCAATGTATGAGTGTGTCTGCATGAATGAGGGTGTTTTCCTCCAATAAGAACCCTTACATCACGATCTAGCAGGGATATGATTGGAGGAGCTATAAAGCCAATCATCATTTAGCCCTGCCCAACCCAAATTGAGAAAGAAAAAAAGGCAGGCTGACAGGGGAGATGACAGAGAAATGCTGTATAAAAAAAAAAGGTACAATTTTTAAAAAATACATACATATTTACAAAAACGTTTATTTCATTACTATAACCTAAATTAACAGAGTCTTGAGGTGACAGGTACACTTTAAGTTATAAAAAATAATTGATAAAAACGATGAAGCAAAACAGAAACATTAATTCATAAACTGCATAAAAAGAAAAAAGTCAACTATGTGTTGGTAGGAAATAAATTGTAAGCTCCATTGGTTTACTGAAATCTGTTATTGTTTAAATGTCCCCTGCATAATCAGAGGCAATAATTATAATATTAAATTGTTACTGCCCAAGTCATTTATGTGGAAAATAATACCCTGAAAGTAGTGAATACAGACCATGCTATTCAAACCCAGTAACGCAGATTCAGAATCTCATTATTTAATGAAGGATATGACCATCAGAGCATTATAGCTGTAGGGGCTTCTATTCAGGTTTTCTATGCAAACAGAAACCATTTTATATGTGTATTATTTTTCCTATATTATGCCTTGCAGTTGCAGATATGGTTTTATCACCTCTGCTGAGCTGCTGTCTATCTTAGATTTTTTTATAAATGCTATCTGCAGTCTTTCGACCTTGAGAAGCATAGTAAGAAGAATTAGAACTATGTTTAACAAAAAGATGAATAGAAAAAGAGTGCGCTGTTTATTTTAACCCAATGCAAGAAGATGAAAGTATTTTATGGATGTCCCAATAAATATATATTTATTATTTACATCCTGTCATGGAGTGCAAATGTTTGTCTCCCTAAATAAGCCACAACTGTTAATAAATATTGAACATAAGACTCTTCTGCTCTGAATAACTGTCAGAGGTAGGGGGAAAAAAAATCAATCTAACATACAGCTAATACAGCAGAAATGAAAACATTATGGGGTTATTCACGAAGGTGCAAATTCCACTGTTGAAATCTCAAACAGTGGATTCCCATAGCAAATCCGCATTCGAGACAATTTAGTGAATAACCCCCTATTTCTGAACTTACAGATTTTTATTTCAAATTCCAAACATATTTTGCAGAATTATCCTAGTCATTGGTCCAAATTAGCTAAAGAAACTATTGAAAACAAAAAACCCAAAAGGATAGATTTAGAATTTGGGTGTCTACAATTTAACAGGAGATTATAATTAACAATAATAAAACACATATACTTGTACTATTATTTAAAAAGTGGCATAACACATCTAACATCAGTGAGAGATCATGAACCACCTCTCAATTGTTCAAACTGTTTAATGAATGCTTTTTTTTTTTAGTGGATATACAAGTATAGAAAAGACAGCAATATTTTCACTGCTGTTAACCACTGTACTTTGTAAGGTAGCCCCCCCAAATCTAGATCCTTTTGCAAACATCAGCTAGAATGGGAGTGTTGGAAGAAAAATAGATACATTATTGTTTAAATTATTAAATATTACATGTGGTCACCAATACTGGGAAGTATCCAAGTAACATTTTTGGAGCCAAAATGAAAATGTTATCTGTAAGTTCAATGGGGATGTTACACCTAGTTTGGTTGTTAAGGGTTTTGTTACTTGCAATGCTATTTCCTATCATTTAGTTATGACTAGATATACAATAAAATGCTATATGCACCCACTCCATCACTAATTTATTGATATTTTGACCACAGGCAGTTATATAGTAGTTGTGGAATATAGTGGTGCTGTGGAATAACTATTGGGGGAAAAAAATGTATTGACTAAATAGATAACAAAAAGTGTAATGGTCAGTGAAAAAAAACAAGCAAAAAAAAAAAATAAATAAATAATAATAATAATAATAATAATAATAATAATAATAATAATAATAATAATAATAATAATAATAATAAGATTTTACAAAACCTCAAACTTGCAGATCAGATTTTACCCCTTTAAAAAGTATGTTAACCTGCACTCTCTCTGAACACAAAGCAATTAATTCCTATGGCTTTTGCCTGGGGACAGAGTATTTCTGTCTATTAAGGGGAAAAAGTGTCCATGCGAAACAAGATTTCTCATATTCATGTCTGACCTGTACAGTTAATTTGAACACTCAATGTGTATTTTTTTTTTTTTTATTTGCCGGGAAACCAGTACCTAAAATACTGTGTTTAAGCAAGAGCTTTAGTAAATGTATGCCATTTCTCTATTTGTACATCCAACTGCCCAGAGTTCTGCCTCACAACACTATCTTCACAGCCTTTTTATGTGCCTTTCTGGCATTTGGTTAAAAGGCCAGTTACACATGGCCAAGCTGTCAGCTCACAGGACATTCAGTGCTCTTGGCTCACTGACCATCTCTGTACTGCTCACATTGCTGCTACTAAAATAGACTTTCTTGTCCTCAGTTTTGTAAAGGGTACTAGATATTTTAAACCACAAATTAAGTTTCAAACTACCACTTTATTTCATGCAGAATACTGAAAAGCAAACAATTAATTAGAGAACCATTGCTGGATCTGGAATGCTGATGCATTAAGAAAGCCTGGCTCATAATTGTGTTTGCAAGCAGCTGCCATCTCAGAAAATGACTTCAAAGCAAAATGTCTGTTTTCTGTACCAAAAAAAAAAAGTTTCTTTTGTCATTTTACTTTTAAAATGGTATTGAAAACTGCTCTGACACAAGATCTGCGCTCTATAATTTCAGACCAACACTAGATTTAGATGTTTGGATTTAATCTAATTTGGCATAAGATTTCCTTGCTTTATTATCTTAGCAACAGAGGACTGAATAATGACACATTGCTAAATGTGCAGTAGTGGAATGATCTAGAATTCCAGAAGGGATACTCGTATAGCCGAATGATTCCCATACTAACATCAGATAGCTGGATAAAGGCCCAAAGGACTTCCTACTGGAGACATAACACAGGAAATAGTTATATTTACAGGCTGCATTTCTACAGTGCTCTTGTTTATTAGGAAAAAAATTAAACTGAGGTCCAGCTACATACATGTAACAGCATTGTTACTTATTTTTCCAATTTTTTTTTTTTTAATTTGACTTTATTGTTCTCAAAAGAACAATTCAACATTGCTTTTACACAAGTATATTGAATTATGTACATTTATTTTTTTAACTTTTTTTTATTTTTATTTTTTAAACACGTCTGTACAAGATTTAGGTTCACATTGTGTTTCAAGCTGCAAAAACTCTCCTAATAAGTCTAAATATTATTGATGGGCGTCCAACGTAAGAGCTTCTGTGCTCTAATTCCTCCTTTATTTCTGAACCTTCTTGACATCTCTGGTACACAGGAAATGGCCTTTTTCTAATTCCTTTATACGTTTACCTGAAATATTCCGTATTGCCTCATAGTACTTACTGACATTATTCCTGAGTTTCCCAACAAGGCGTGAATTAATGCAAGGTTGTGACCCTTTGTGGCCTTGGAATAGCGGTGAAAGAAATTGTGCACAATACGGGAAAAAATAAGATTGCAAGTTAAGATGAGGTGCATGAACTGCAACTCATTCAGAGGCTGATTTCATACAATCTTCTAAACTGGCTATGTGAAACTCACCACCTCTGGTTGCACACACGTTCACAATAGCAAAGAACATTGTTCATCTCTACTTATTTGCCATATTATAGTTTAAAACGTACCACTTATGTTGAGTTTTTTAAGTCAGCTAATTACAGACAATAACACAACACAGCCCAATATTTAAGAATAATTGGAGGCAGTGAAGGAACCAATGCACAGCCTACACAAGGAAGTGTGGTGACCTTTTGGAGTGTCCAGCTCTTTAGGACAGAGTAACTCAATTAAACACAAGCATGCATGTAATAATCTATTTGGATTGAAAATGTCTGAAATAATTGCATGTCATTTATATATTTCGAACTAAGCTTATTCTTAAGAACCTTTCCCTGCTGAACCAAAGATGGTCCCTCCATTACACAAGGTTATTGGTCAAGTATGATCTCTGTGTGCTCCTGTTCTGTGTTTGATACTCAACAGTGCTTCTGAGCCTCTGGTGCACACAGCATATTTGATACTATGGAACTAGCTAGTAAGATTAATACAAACACACAGCAGTACAAGGGCTATTATCGAGGGAAAATGTCCGATAAGGACATCAGGAATACATTTACATAATATCGGTAACATTTGACACTACAGTGGTTTTGCTATGAACAGTCATTTATTCTTGAAATATTTTATTGCTTCCAGAGAAAACCAAGCCCCATTTATAAGCTTTATGAGGCCTCAGCCTGCAATAGCTTTTGCATAATCATACATTAGGCTGGAACACTATTACTGTGGGGTTTAGAAAAAGGATAAATATGGAATATAAAATGATGGATTTCCAAGAAACTGTAAAGAAAAGAAACATATTTAGAGAAAGTAGCTTGTGCTTTTGGCACGTTTATTTTAGAAACTTTTGCTATTAAAATACATTTGGGGTTTGATGAAAGACTAATATTCTGTTAGATTTTCTTCACCTGGTACAAATTGCTAAAGGGACTCTAAAGCATAAGCAACATATCTTCTCCTTATGAGCATTAAAATGAACCTAGAAATTCATTGCTCTGACTTGCATATCTCATGATACTGTATGTACTGCAGAGTGTCTCACTTTATTTTACCAAGGAGCTGCTATAGCTGTGTTTTCTTTATTTAAGCCAAGAAAAGTGAAAGCTCTCTAACAAAGTGCACACAAGTTTATTAAACAAAAAAAAATCAAATGCAGTGGAAAAAAAAAAAAAACATACAAAAAACAATTTTAAAAAATTGTAAATACATTAGAAAAGGGTGCCTAAATGAAGTCTAATGAGCAGTATTAAATAGGCATTATGAAGATAAGATAACAGAAAAGGTATTGCAGGTATATGTAGGTATTTTGTTAATATACCTGCAATACCTTTTCTGTTATCTTAACTTCATAATGCCTATTTAATACTGCTCATTAGACTTCATTTAGGCACCCTTTTCTAATGTTTTTACAATTTTTTAAAATTGTTTTTATGGTCTTTGTATGTTTTTTTCCCCCCACTGCATTTGATTTTTTTGTTTAATAAACTTTGTGTGCACTTTGTTAGAGAGCTTTCACTTTTCTTGTTTATCTTGTTAATAGCTCCATAAGTTTCACCTCCTTATTTTTCTAATTACCATATATACTTGTGTATAAGTCAAGAAATTTAGGTTTAAAAAAAAAATCATTTAAAACCATATACTCTACTAATACACACGTATAAGTTGTATACTTACCCACTGAAGCTTCCTCTCACGGCCACAATCCGTCTCATCTCCCACTGATCGTACATCCTTATGAATATTCATGAGCCGGCAGACGTGTATCGTCATTCCATAGCGTGACACGTCTGCCGGCTCATAAATATTCATAAGGATGTATGTTCTCTCCACACAGATCCCCCACAGCACAAGAACATATCGGACACGATCTCTCCACACAGAACCCCCACAGCACAGGAACATATCGGCTGTTCTCTCCACACAGAACCCCCCACAGCGTTCGTACATCCTTATGAATATTGATGAGCCGGCAGACGTGTATCGTCATTCCGTAGCGTGATACACGTCTGTCGGCTCATCAATATTCATATGGATGTACGAACGCTGTGGGGGATCTGTGTGGAGAAAATGGCTGATATGTTCCTGTGCTGTGGGGGATTCTGTGTAGAGAGGTCACATCTGATCTGTTCCCGTGGTGCGAGGGATCCGAAACGTCATCACGTCGCGCGTCACGTGGTGATGTTTGCGGCTGACGTCACCCGCAGGAACCCTTATAAGAAGGGTTCCTGCGGCACTTCCGGGAGTCGGAGGCGGTTCTCGACCCCCGTGGGACGGCCTCGCGACCCCGGCGGGGGTCGCGACCCACAGGTTGAGAACCGCTGGTGTAGAGAGAACAAACATCCTTATGAATATTGATGAGCCGGCAGACGTGTCACGCTACGGAATGACGATACAAGTCTGCTGGCTCATGAATATTCTTAAGGATGTACGATCAGTGGGAGACCAGACTGATTATGGCTGCGAGAGGAAGCTTTATGGAAATAAAAATAAGGTAGGATACAGCCCCCCACTCCTTTCTCGACTTATACAAGGGTCATAGCAAATTTCTTAATTTTTGGCCCAAAAACTGACCTCGACTTATACTCAAGTATATACGGTAGCATTGTGGTTTACTCACTACCAGCCTCCTCTTTTTTGTGTTATAACTGTTAGCTTCTCACACCTCGTGCTCTGCACACATACAGGCAGATAGTAGTATAGAAATCTCTAGATGTATAGATCCTGAGCTCAAATTTAAACCTATGAAGCACGTATGAAGTTTTTTATTTTTTAAATATGCAAAAAATATTACTAATGGGAAAATTATCAGTTCCTATATATGTGTGTGTATTATATACACTGTTTATATATGTGTCTTTACTGATGCAGAACACAATGCAATATTCCATTTTCTTTCGGCACACATAGGAAGCCACTTTTGGGGTAGTGGTTTTGTTTTTTTTTTACATTATGTGTCACTCTTCTTCCCAGCCATAGTCATTCTGCTGTCATAATGTTTTTTCTTTGCATTTCCACCCACGTTTCCATACAAATTCCAGAAACCCTTGCAGACTCATTTATTTTCCTCATAGTCAAACAGAACAGAAAAATGACAAATCATGCTTTTGCTTTTTACAGGAATTTCAGGGTTATTTGGTGACTATATATTTAAAGAAGGAATAGAGCTGAAAGGTAATTTGTTCAAATACAAAAGCGTAGTTTAATACATTCGCCATCTGTTTGGAAATTCTGCACATTTGGTTTGAAGAAATATAGTCTTTATTTACCGCTTACCTAGAACAGCAAGTCCATGTTTAATAACTGTTAAATAATATTAAAATGATGGTTACAATATGCCACATCTCCTAGTTAATACATTCATTTTGCAGACAAACAAGCAACCTGCTCCTAGTTTAAAGATTATTAAGATGGCAGCTCATTCGAGTACAGTAGGACTTTTCTGTAGCTTGTCATATCTGGTTTATATAGTGTTTATGAATGCATTGCAGCTTTTATTTAATGACATTAAATCACCTCTTACCAAGTTAACAGCATTGTTTCAATTGTACAATATTTCTAGAAATAATGTTAACTGACTGTTCCTACAATAGTAGCTTTACCATTCCATTGAAAGCATAGCTTGGAAAATAGTGCATGTAAAGCACTGAGAACTGGTGTATGACAATATGACAGCCAATACAATAAATGTTTGCTTTTCCCAAGGAAAGTATAGTTTCAAGGCACTTTCTTTTGTCCACTGTAAAACATGCAGTAAGCCAAAGGCTTACAGAATTACTGGGGTGGAAGCCAGTTAAAGTGAAGGGCATTGACTAGTGCACTCATTCTAAAATTAGACTTAAGCCTAATACTTTATATTTTCCATTCAATAAGCCTAGAAACTCGCTTCCAATGAAATAAAACTCAACTTCTTGATTCTAAAATTTTTAGCATTACGAAGATCTTTGATGCCCAGACAATGGCATTTCCCACAAAAATGTTACCATGCCAACAAAAGATGCTTACTGCAAACAAAAGGATATATAAAAAGGATATTTTACCATAAAAACATGACAAGAAACTTAACACGAAGGCAGCAGTAGAAGCTAGAACAAAAAACACTGGCAGCAGAGAAAGGAACATAATGTTTCAAGAAAATGATGAAACAGATATTTAAGGTAATGGCCCCTTTAGGCATTTTTGTAAGCTTTTACTGCCGGTAAAACTACAGCTCTATACACTCTATTTTAAGGCCCTGTAAGAATGGAAGGTGCTGGTGAATTCTCCATCTAAAGTGCTGCATACAGCATACAATATTCTATACAAAACAAATACAAATTGGAACATTAAGAAAAGGATAAAAGAATTAACATTCCTTATTCACAAATTAGACCAAACGTTGACCACACCTTTTTGTCTGCAAAACTTATACTTTGTAAACACAATCTGAGAAATGACATTGCTGCAGTCTGCACTATGGAATAAAAGCAAGCTGTTAAGACATATACTGTGCTTATGGCCTGGTCAAAAACAAAATGGTTATTGGAGCCCAGAGCTTGAAATTAAAAAAAACCTGAGTTTCGAATCTCCTAGCTGTAAGAAACACAGATGTTAAGAGGCAGATCTTGAAAGCTGTAAGTCGCACTGTCTTAAGTCCTCACATCATGGCATACATTACAACATTTAACACTACATGCTGATAACTTTTTCTGTATTCTTTTCCTCAAATGAATGAGATACCTACAGGATATATATAAAGCTATTTTAAATCACTATATCTCCAATGGATGGATTAAAACATTGATAACTTTCTGAAAAAGCTCGTGGGAACTTGTGATTGTGTTTTGATCAACTGGTCTGAAGTGACTGATTTAAGATTCAGAGAATCAGGGGGTTTAGACAATAGTTTATTTTAATTCACTTGTTTGCTTTGATTCACTTGTTTGTCTACATCCAATTGTAAAAAAATCATTTGAACATACTTTGTTTGAAATTATATATGGTATCCCCATTAATAAAGTGCTCCATGATTAGCAATGCTATCCTGTGTACATCTTTGCATTGTATGCAGTCCATGAACAGCCTTCGTAGGTGCATACTGCTGTGCAAAATGTGGGCAAACTGGATATTTGGATGCCCAGATCCTGGATCTAAATGATCAACTTGCAACACTGAAATCCAACCATAGCATGGAAAGGAATTTACTGATCACTCAGCAAGCACTTGTTGGAGCAGGTGGGAATGGAGGTGGAGGCATGGAGGTGCAATAAAATGAGGTAGCTACCTGGGTAACAGTTAGAGGGAGGGGCATATCTCAATAAGGGGTTATCCTTTACATTTAGAAGAAATAAATGTTTCTGCATCAATAAAAAAGGGGAGTTCTTTATTGTAAGAGCACTGAGACTATGGAACTTGCTGTATGAGGAAGTTATCATGGTGAATTTACTAAAAGAGTTTAAAAGGGGCCAGGATGCCTTTTTTGAGTGTAAAAATATTACAAGATAATGGTACTAGACTACCGGAGGTGGTTTTCCAACCCAGGGAACTATCCTGATTGCCATATTTGGGGTCTGGAAATTTTTTTTTCTTTAAGATGTGGATAATTGGCTTTTGTCTCATGGGCGTTTTTGCCTACCTTTGGATCAACATTGCAGGATAATCACATTCCGGCTGAACTGGAGGAACGTTCGTCTTCTTATTGGTCTAAACCAGTGGTCGGAAAGGGCGGCTCTTTAGACGCCTTGTTGTGGCTCGGAGTGCACTGCTGAAGCCACAGCCAAGCCCCACCCACGACCGACGGCGCCTCTTCTGATTGGCCGTCGGTGGTCATGAGAGGGCACAACTCCCTCCTCCAGCGGCTCACAAGATAGTTGTCACCGCTGGAGGAGGGAGTGAAATGGCTCCCTCTTCAAACAACTTTGACGATCCCTGGTCTAAACTATCTTACTATGCTACCTTCTTATAACGGGAACTGTAATTGAAGCAAAACATTGTCACAGCTGCATTATTACTCTATGTACTGACAAGCTCAGATACAAATTGTGCTCAACATTTTCAACAAAAGAGGTGCAAGCTTTACAACATGTCAATATTCACATTAAAGTTTCAGTTTTAAGGTACTGCTGAGACAGCCTTCTAAAAACAATAGTTGGTGTTAAAATATAAAGCTGGTTGCATTAATTAAGCTGCCTGATGGCAGCTAGGAGTATAGCCCTTTTCTATGCGACGGTTTACATAAAAGAGCAGATGTGTACACTAAAATATATTTATGTAATGCTGAATTAAACTACAAGGCAAATGTAACAAAAGCCAATGTTTTATTATTGTTTATAACAAATACGTAAAGAGAAGAATTCTCTTACTGTTTAAACAGACCTTGCCTAGTCCCTAAGCACTGCACACATACAAAACAGGTCTTGTATATGTTAAAGGAGAATGGAAAGTGTGATAATGCAAGGGAGCCTGGGGAGGTTAAAAGTATTCGCAGATCAATTTCAGTATTATAGAAATCTTGACAGCGGAGTGCTTTAATTATTTAAAGCTATACACACAGTGATTTGGTATTTAAAGTGATACAAACAGTTATCTGGTTTCATTCATTTTCATGCGTCTCTCATTCACTTTGAGTAACCATACTCAAATATAGCTATTAGAATATTGAGGTCTAACTTTTTTGTGACTATTATAAGTGATTAACACCATTTATGGATCAATCCACCTTTGCAATAACCAAAAACGGTGATGACTTACATCACATTTCAGTAATAGTTAGATTAATTCCATAAAAGATACTGGGTCACCCTTATTTTTTATCATAGTTAAGCTATTTGTTACTCACCTTGATAAAGCTCCCCAGCAGGAGCAAAACTTACATTACTATTTATTAACTAGGGGGACTTACAGAATTCTTTCCCCCATATTAGCCTACTCTTAAGGTAACACCACTAACTACAGTGGTCTACATTATTTCAATTTCATTTAATTTTTTTTTTATCTTATTATAAATAAAGGTTATATTGTAACTCAGAGTTTTCACCATCACTTGACCTAGAAAGTGATCAGGTATTCATTTTCTCATCTTTCCCCAATTTGTTTTGTGCAATTCCGTTTACACACCTTTCACCTTTTTTCTCACACAACTAGTTACACGTAAGGAATAGTAGCAGTGTGTTGTCCCCTTTTCATCTATGTGACTATGTCTGGCACTTTCCTCAAAACTCATTGTAAAGACTCCGTATTTTTGTCCAGTAATTAATTGGCATTAGAGATCTTATCTTATTAACCAAATTAGTATCTCTTATTATTAACCTTATTATTTATTTTATGTATTACGGGAACACTTCTGTGAGCGTAACACAGGCTGCATTGTTGGAAATAAAAGGTTTCCAAAAGCCTTGAATAATGTAATTATAAAAACAGAATTATTAATATTTAAAACCTATGATTGGTCTTTAAAGGAGCACTATATCCCTTTGAATATGAAAAAAAAAATACTCACCTGAATTATTCATGATTGCAACAGAATTTGTTTATCAATATTGCAAGCTTTTTAAAAAAAATATCTTCAATTTAAAAAAAAAAAAAATGGGGTAATTACAGGAATACTTCCAGGGTATGGCCAAATGTGCAGACTGAAATATTTAAGTAACTAATCCTGCAGGATGAAAATGACTACGGTATTCAGTGGGTACACTGAGAAACTATTTCATGTATTTGACATACATAGTAAACACACGTAAGCATATATAAAAATTGACATAATGTAAACATATAACAGATGTGCTCATCTTCCTCTAAAAAAGGTGTATTGTATTGGTTCATTTATATAAAACTACTATATTACGCAGCGCTTTACAGAGTTTGGTCATTCACTTCAGCCCTTGCCCAGTGGAGCTTAAAATCTAGTTTCCCTATTCAATCACACAAACATAGATGCATGTTTTGGGTTGTGGGAGGAAACTGGAGTGGCCAGAGGAAACCCACACAGGTGCGGGGAGAACATACAAACTCCATGCAGATGAAGACCAGGGTGGAAACCAGAACCCAGTGCTGCAAGGCAGCAGCGCTAACTACTGAACCACCGCACTGCACTCTGTATTATTCAAGATACATCATGAACTAGTTTTCATCAGCTTGTGCATGTTTCAAATACTGTACATAGAGAGAAATGCTTTAAAATTCATGGCCAATGCTTAGTTAGTTTTTATAGGTTTGTGTGTTTTTACTTGCATTTATGTGCATTTACAGATTTACAAAAACTCGTGTGTACTCGGCAGTACATGTGTAAAATTGATTCCTTTCTAAGAGATGTTACAATAGGAATGTATAACTATATTATTAATATAAATTGTTTTAAATTTATGATACCCTTATAATAATAGATTTTAATGCCTCTTTGAAGGGGAACTATTGTGCAAATTCACACTTACCTGATCAATCTAGCAGCAGTAAAGAAAGCTAGATCAGTATTCATCTGGAGATCCACAGCCCAGGATCGTCAGATGAATACATTGTCGCTCCTCCTTGCTTCCGGGTTATGTGAGTGACGTTGGTCCCATACATAGGCCCGCCCTCTACCAAGTTTCACCGAAACTAACCAACTGCACATGCACAAATTGATCACCTTTTTTAAAGAAACTGACAAGTTTTAGTGATCGACATGCCCATACATAGCCCTGTCTGACAATCTTTCTTTCTCTGTTTCTTATTGCAAATAAATGATATGCACAATCAAAAAGATATTTTAGGCAGTTGTTATTAAGTTAGCATGCTATTATAAAGAGATAATAGTCATAACCAATATTCACTTTGCATAGTAAACAATCATTGTTACAGTACTCTTATTGCTTCTGTTCCACTCAAAACATTATTCTGACAGCTCAATCTAACACAGACATCCACTTATACAGAATTTCAAAATGTTGACATAAATGGGCAGAGGATAATAGTGATCATATGCAAAAGGTTACAGTGTTCTTCCTTCTATGTCTTGATTGGTCAAAGGTTCATCCATTCACTATATACTTAGCTGAATAGGCTGCAGTGACTGGGTAACAAGTAGAAATGGAAGAAAGAAGTATGGCAGAGCTAATAAAATTACCTGTTCCTCAGCACAGTTAATGGCTGATTCACAGATGGAGACTGGAGATCCTCTTTAATTAAGTTTACAAAACAAACAGATTAAATAACAAACATTTTAAACACATTTAGAACATTACAAGTTATGGGTACTAGATAACTGAATGTGGGGTCTTGATCCAGGGAATTATTCTGATTGCCAGAATGGAGTCAGGAAGGAAGTTTTTCCCTATTATGAGGATAACTGGCTCTTGCCTCATGACTTTTTTTTGCCTTCCTCTGGATCAACATTGCAGGAAAATAGGCTGAACTGGATGAACTTGTGTATTTTTAAGCCTTATAAACAATGTTACTATGTTAAACTCTAATAATGCAACATAATAATCAAAATGGTCAACAAATTATTAGCAGTCTGCTCCATTTTCTTCCTCCAGGTACAAGTGATATCTTATCAGAGGGTTTTAAAGAAACCATAAAGAATGACAGGAATTTGCCCAATTAATAAATCAAGTTGTAGAGTTCACATCCAAGGCTTGTGAGTGCATCAGATATGCCAGCCAACCTGCTTCCAGTATCTTTCACTACAATTATGTGACTCCATCACATTGGAACACAGATGAGATGATCTCTGGACTATGTCCCCTTTTTCACCCTGAACCTAAAAAAGTCATAGTCAAAGAAGCATGTTCCTTGCCTATCTGTGCAGAGCCCAGAAAGCATCACTTCCATGTTCCAAGAAGAAGTCAAAATGTAACAGAGAAAGATATTGGCAGAATTGCCACCCCACAAACCTTAATAGTTCAACATTACCTCATAATTGAATTTATTTAAAAGGCAAATCCCTGTCACATGTTGTTGCGATAGATTGGAGTCTGACATTAGATGGCAAAAGGAAGTCGCATACAAAGACATTTTAGGCATTATAGAAAGAACACTAATGCTTTAAGGATAGTTGTTCATCTGGTAAGTGCAATTTAAAAATGAATATCTTTAAAACATAACTCACATTTTTAAAGTGGTTTGAGTAGTCAGCCATTTATCTGCCCCAAATTCTGGTCAGTGACAGAAGCATGGGAAACAGCTTTTTGATTGGTGCACTTGATTGAAAGACCTTCTTCTGCTGCATGGCTGAATTACGACTATTGAAATTCAGATCAAAAATGAGTAACGTCTGAATTCAGCATACTGACTTTCAAGGGAGTCTGCAAATTAAAAAAGCATCAGTTCAGAGGAGATATAGTTGTACATTAAATACACATGTACTAAACATAATTCCTTTAAGTAAAGAGCTCTCCATTAAAAGGGAGATTACACAAGTACATGCAGAGTTAGGTGCACTGTTTATATGAAATTTTATTACCTACTTAAAAGGACACTAACCCTCCCCCCCCCCCCATATTCTACCTCACATAAATTTTAATTGTGCCTTATTAGCTAGGACAAGTAAAGTTTCACCTAGAGTCCAACCCGAGTGGCGCTGAAAGAAAAATCATTACTTGCAATGCTTGCATATGAAAGTATAATATGTCTTTCTGGTAAGCGATATTGCCTGGCATCTTCAATAAAATTTATATTAAGGGTAAGGCCTGACCTGGTGTTTTGTTGCAGTTTTTCAGCATTCTCAACAAAAGTCATTACAAAACAGATACCTACTGAAGTAACCATATGCCGACATAGTATAGTACATATTGTACTGAAGCTCAGCCCCTGCTCAGGATTCTATATTCACAGTTCAAAAACACACTGCTCCACAGATAAGCTCTTGACTAAATTGTTTGAGGGCACAGCATAAAGAAAAGTAGTAAAAGGGACACTGGGACATTGACTGTTGTGAATGGTTGATTGTTATTTTTAAAGTGACAAACCCCAACTTTTTTTTTTTTTTTTTGCAATACAGACCAGACAATTTTCCCTATGAAAAATGGAGTGTGGGGTAGGGAGAGACTGTGATAGTCAATAAAATAACAATGAAATTTTAATGAAAATGTCTGATATTTCTAATTCCTGCATAAATATATGTCTGATATAAAATTAGAATTATGAAGAGGAATAATAATGGCAAAATCAGTTGCGTCTGTTAGAGGAATTACAAAAAAGATATGCAATAATAATAATAATAATAATAATAATAATAATGTCATGGACATAACAGGAATTATTGAGTTTTAATTCCAAGCTCAAAAATAAAATTGAATTACCAAAGAACAGGATCAAAACCCTCACACCCCTGTCTAAACAAAAAATGCACAATGCAAGATGCTCTTTAGTTTCATAGATGAACAGCGTGCGTCATTGTTACTGATTCTGCTAGGAGAACTGGCACAAATGATAAGCACTGCGGTAAAGATGTTACATTACTGTTATTCTACTTTAATAATATGCCCCTAAGTCTGCAGTGTGACAAAACCCTCGGAGATCAGCTTTCAGTTGCTAATTCTTAAACTGCACAAGGGAAGACAAAATGTAGATGTTCAATAGACATGTTAACCACATAACAAAACAGAAACAACCTGCTTCAGAAAACATTACAATTAATAATTTGGATAAGTCAGCACTCATTGGCCAGTAGCTTCTATAGATTTCTAGATAGACGTAAAACCAAATATGTTTGGGCAGAGAAGATCTTATTTACTATATCAGCAGCCTATGTTGCAGGAGCTCAGAAACAAACCCTGTGCTTAGCTTAACACTATGTCCTTGTCCACATAACCTTACAAAATATGGTCTCGTAATCAAAAGTGGTTTCTACTTCTCACTTGGGACATGAATGGTCTTACCCAGAGTTAAAAAGGAAGACCATTTAGGTACCAGGACCAATTAAAATTAACAAAAAATAATCCATAACCACACCCACCACTTGCCTAGGAAAGGTGGGAGGAGACTTCCATATTTGTATTGTAGCCAGTCTTACTAAATTTTATACTAAAATTCACCCACAGACTTTCCCTGCCACTTTTATTTTAACGTATTGTACTCAAAACACAAAATATAT